>PVJI01020281.1:0-29341 GCA_004026765.1 Micronycteris hirsuta | reverse complement strand
CAAGTTCTCTTCAAGTTCATTGGCATGGTAGCTCTAATGTAAAGCTGCCAAAAGGATACAAAAAGAACCAAATCACAGACTGTTAGTTCATCACATTTAGTTGGTCAAAGCACATAACAAGGCCAGCCCAGATTCAACAAAGGAGAAATAGAGTCATTTCTTAATGAGGGAAATGATGATCACATGTTTATAGCCATATTTGTAGATATCTACAACTTTACCTACCATCCATTTTCAATTTTTTTCTCTTTTAATTATGGTTTTTCTTAGGTGTTTACACTTCTCTTACGGTCAGACAGGGCTTCGGGTGAGGCCAGCTCTATCTCTAATCCTGGAAAGGTGAACCCTGATTCTTCTAAGCAACATAAAGTGGTGTCATTTTTTTAAATATTGTTTTTATTTTTCAATTATAGTTGACATAAAATATCATATTAGTTTTAGGTGTACAACCCCATGATTAGACATTTATATAACTTAAAAAGTGATCACCTGATAAACCTAGTGCCCATCTGACATCATACATAGTTATTACAATATTATTGACTATATTCCCTATGTTGTACTTAACATCCCTTAATTATTCCTTAACTACAAATTTTTACTTCTTAATCCCTTCACCTTTTCACCCATCCCCCCAAACCTTCCCCCATCTGGCAGTCATCAAAATATCCTCTATATTTATGAGTCTATTTCTGTTCTGCTTGTTTATTGTGTTTTTTAGGTTTCACATATAAGCGAAGTCATCTGGCATTTGTCTTTCTCTGTATGACTTATTTTAGTCAGCATAATGCCTTCTAGGCCCATTCATGTTGTTGCAGATGACAAGATTTGATTCTTTTTTTTTATGGCCAAGTCATATTCCATTGCATATACGCACCACTTCTTCTTTATTCATTTCTCCATTGACAGGCACTTAGGTTGCTTCCATATCTTGGCTATTGTAAATAATGCTGCATTGAACACATGGATATATAGGTCTTTTGGATTTAGTGTTTTAGGTTTTGGGGGGTAACTACCCAGAACTCAGACTGCTGGATCCTTCATCTCTTGGTATAGCTTTTAAAATCTATTTTGTCTGGTATAAAAATTGCGATCCCAGCTTTTTTTTGTTTCCATTTTCACAAAATATCTTTTTGCAGTCCCTTTATTTTCAGTCTGTGTGCATCTTTTGATCTGAAGCCAGTGTCTTGTAGACAGCATATGTAAAGGTTTTGTTTTATTAGCCATTCAACCACTGTATGCCTTTTGATTGAAGCATTTAATTCATTTGCATATAAAGTAATTGTTGTAGATATATATTTATTGCCATTTTATTTTTCATAATTTTTATCATTTTATTTTTACTTTTTTTTTTGGATTTTACTTCTTTATTTTTTGAGAATGGGGAAGGGAGGGAGAAAGAAAGGGAGAGAAACATCAATGTGTAGTTGCCTCTCACGCCCCTCCTACTGGGGACCTGGCCCACAACCCAGGCATGTGCCCTGACCAGGAATCAAACTAGAGACCGTTTGGTTCACAGGCAAGCACTCAATCCACTGAGCCACACCAGCCAGGGAAATTTTCTTCTTATTGTTAAGGGAGACCCTTTAATGTTTCTTGCAATATTGGTTTGGTGGTAATGAACCCCTTTAATTTTTATTCTTGCCTAGAAATCTCTGTATTTGCCCTTTGATTCTGCATGACAGCTTTGTTGGGTAGAGTAATCTTAATTGTAGGTCCTTGCTTTTCACTACTTTGAATGGGACCTCCCTTGTAGGAAAATGACTGCTTTTCTCTTGCTGCTTTTAAGAGTCTCTCTTTGTCTTTAACCTTTGGCATATTAATTATGATGTGTCTTGATGTGGGCCTCTTTGGGTTTATCTTGTTTGGGACTCTATGCTTCCTGGACTTGTATGTCTATTTTCCTCATCAGGTTAGGGAAATTTCTCATCCTTATTTTTTCAAATGAGTTTTCAATTTCTTGCTCTTTCTCTTCTCCTCCAGCACCCACTAGGTATGCTGGCTCTGGGGAATATTGGGAGGTACAGGCCAAAATCAGCACTGCCTGCACCCTGCCCAGGGCCACCTGTGTGAGCTACAAAGCAAACTGCAGATGGCTGGTAGTGGTGCTGGGCTTGGAGATGCCCAGAAGAGGGTAAGCTGTCAGCCAAGGCTGGCTGCCACTAGTGCCAGGACTGGGGTTACTTAGAAAGAGGTATGGGTACTCCAAGGCTAGGTGCTGCTTGTTTGAGAGAGATCTAAGGAGAGCCTGTAACATGAGCTAAGACAGGCTGTTTATATGGAAAAGCCACTGGAAATGGCTTGAGTGGGCTAGAAAATTGAGTGGGGTGAGGTGTGTGAGAATCACCAGGGCAAGGCTAACAGTGTTAGCCAGGCTGATGGAGACTCATATTTGGCACCTGTCTACCACCTGCCAGCTTTTGGTGGGGGAGGGGGATAGGGCCCAGAAATGGAACAATGGCCTCTACCAGTACTTCTGCCTGGGAGAAAGCTGGCCGCTCCCCAAGCTTTCATCCTGATGCCAGGTAACTTAGTTCCTTCTCCTATATCCCTGGTGCCTTTTGAATTGCTGCCCTAGCACTGGAGATCAGAGGAAGTAAGTCTGAGCAAGTCTATGTACAGGCCCTTCAAGAGGGACAGCTGGGACTCCAGAAGCCCTCCATTTCACTCAGCCACAATCCCCACTGGATTTTACAGCCAGAGCTATGAGGACTTCTCTTCCTGGCACTGGAACCCTGGGCTGGGGGCCTGGTATTGGGCTTGGACCCCTCACTCCTCAGGAGGGACCTCTGTAGCAAAGATATGCCTCCTGATTTTTTAACTGGCACACATGGGTGTGGGACTAGCTCGTTCCCCATCTCCATCCCTCCTACCAGTCTCCATTTGGCTGCTTCTTTATATCCATGATTATACAACTTCTTTTCAGCTAGATTTCATGTGGTTCTGAATGGGGGCTGTTCTGTAGTTTAGTTGTAATTTTGAGGTGGTTGTAGGAGGATGTGACTACGGCATTTACCTATGCTGCCATCTTGACTTATAAGCCCCAAGTGCTTTCATTTTTAATGCAAATTTCAGCATAGACAAATGATAAAATTCTGACCAGGGAAATTTGGCAGGAAGCATGCTGGAGAGTTTCTGGGAAAAGTTTTGTAGCTCTTAAAAAGATATAGGAGGACTTAGTCTTTTCTGTCTCTGGATATTGCTGAGTCTGTTTGACCATAAGTCCTGTTGCTCCATCTTGGAGCCGTGAGGGTAAAGCCAACACAGAGGAAAGAACAGAGCCACAGACCTGCAGGGAGTGTCTGTGTCTGATAGCTGTCTCATTCTGGTATTCTTTAATTTTTAAAGTTGTGTTTTCTGTTACCTTCAGATAGACATCTTTAAAGATGAAGGCCACGTGGAAAGATAGAGCAGTAGAAATGCAAGTGAAAAGAGTGTTCATATTGGCTATGACATATGCTTTAAATAAGAAATAAGAAAAAAGACTATCTGCTAAAAATCCTTATTGGGGGGCAATTTCTTTCTTTGTGAAGTACCACAGTCTAGAGTCTAGCACTCAACTTTGCAAACTAAGAAACCTGAACTTGCTAATTCACCAAAAACAATTCCATTTTTCAGAATCAAACTTATGCTATTCAAACTTATAAGATGAATGCATAAAACTTTAATGTGGCTCATGAATTATCCAAAATTTATGAGGTCACATAAAACTAAAATGCCAATTGCATTTTGTAGTGAATCCTATAAATATTGATGAGGAGAACTTTGAGGTCATTGTGACCTGCAAATTCTGCAATCAGAACAGGAGGAACTGGATGAATGAAATATTTAATGGTAGCTGGGATAGCCTGATGTATCCATTTATGGTGAGAATGCTTTTGTCAACAGGATCTGAACATCAAAAGTCCAATGACTAGCCAATCCCTGCATCCGTTTTCATGTTAAGGATCTTCTTGCTAGTGGGATGGAATATAGCTAAAGATGATTGATCATGACCCTCTCTTCCCTGGATGGTGCTGGCATAGACGTAAGCAATGATGGTCTGTTTCTCTTTTAGTCCCTGCTTCTATTACTTACCACACACCCATTTGAAGAGCCCATTTAGTTATCCTGGGTTAATGGTTTTCAAATGGTTCTCTGAACATAAGTTGATCCTTGATAAAGTTTTTAAGTGTCTGTGGAAGAATAAGGATACACATACACAAACGCTAACACGCATATGCCGCTTTGATTATTTATATAGATGCATAATACACATCAGCTACTTCCCTTCAAGAGTCACCTTTCTTGAGTTTCTGTCCTGAGATACCCGCCTGTCAGTTGCCCTTTAGTGCCTTGTCCAGTTCCCATATCCATGCGGGTCATGATGCAGGTGGATCATGGATTCTTCCTTGGGCCGTCTGTCTTCTCTCTTTGTGCAGACCACAGTTCCCTCTTCTTCTTGGTCTGTTTGCCTGTACTTTGTACCACCAATATACTAGGTTGTTTCTGTTTATCCATGTATTCGTTCAATAATCCATCTCAAATCTCAGCAGCTTAACACAATGAGAATTAATTGCTTACTTGCGTAACATCCTGGGCAATTCTGTTGATTGGATTTCTTTCATGAGGTACCTCAGTGGCTCAGCTTCTTCCATCTTGTACTCCACCATTTTCAGCTTGTGTCCTCTGAGGTTACTACAGAAGGGGGAAATAAGGGGAGGTCATAAATGGCAGATGTCTAATTAGCCCGTTCCGGAAAAGGCATACCTCACCTCACTTATATTCCATCGATATGAATTCAAGCAGGTGGCCTTCACCTAACTACAGGGGTCTTAACAACGAGGGGATTATAAGTTAGTGTTGTGCCAAGAAGAGGAGAAAAGTGGATATTGGTCAACTCCAATAGAGCTTTCCTAAGGATTTGTGATTTCTAAAAATAATAACATAAAAAATTTCTCACTGAATATGATTCTCTATAGGGCTCAAGGGACAAACTATTGAGAAATTAAATTCTTTTGTGTGGTTTGTTCTTAGGGACATACATGCCTTACCTAGTGTTACTCTCCTGATTTCAAATTGAAACCTTCAAAATACTACTTTTTCTAAATTCTGTTTTTTAATGAACTCTTCTTCATTATGATCTCCACAAATAGCACTGCACTTTCATAAGTTTGATTTATTCAGTTTAGAATACCACCCTGAGGTATGGGGCTATAATAAAGTGTTTAAGGTGGTCTCTGATATTTCAAGTCCTGAGGAAAGTTCAATCAGATAATTGAGACATATACATTTATTTATTCTTTCTGATTGACCAATCAGATTCATTGTATACATGCTTACATATATTTGCAAAGATACATAACATCTTCTAAGATAAAATACTAATTATCAGTAACAACATAGGGATTTGGTAAAATATGTCCTTGGATCCTAACCCAGTTCATTGCCTATTTTTGTAACAAAACAAAACAAACCATAACTATACCCATTTATTCACCTATTGCTATGACTACTTTCAAGCTACAATGACAATTTAAGTATTTGCAACAGAGGGCATATAGCCCCCAAAGTTTAACATAGTATTACTACATTAACATGTTAAATATATTACTAATATCTTAACATTTAATATATTATCTGGTCCTTTATAGACAGTTTATTGATCCCTGTTATAAATAAGGGTAAAAGAGTCATATGCCTTGGAGGTAAAAAAGGCAATATTGATGAATAAAATGAAGCAGGTACAATATGCAAAGCAATATAATTTTTATGGAGGCATAAAGTAAACTCATATGTGTCTGAAAGCATTCAGTTTTTTAAATATGTGCACCAACAAAATACATTTTCTCACTAGACTAGGCCTATTGTCAACCAGTTTGCAACTTATGAACTAAGTCCATAGAGACAAAGACAAGCATTCTTTTACCGCCCCATCATGAGCAAGGCTGCCTCTCTACAAACAAAGTTGGTTACCAGCTCTTCCCTTCATTATGTGAAACAGGGTCACTTCCTTTATGTCACTAGCACCTGAGCGTCCTGCCCACACCCATCTTCAATTTGTCACTGCTTGGACTTGCTTAAGTAAGAAACTGGCCATGTTCAGTCACATCCCATTATTGCTCTTCCAGAAACACAAAGACTAGGCAGAATCTGACATAACAGCTTGTTAGGGTTTGATTAAATGGGTAGTATGGGCCATTTCACTCCCTGGTCACTGGTGGGGAGGGATATCATCCTTTATGATATTTTATTATTTGTGATTCTAATGGCCTTCCAAGGCAAATTTATGATCTTGCCACCTTGGATACTATTTCATCTTTATATTTTACTCGTTTATGAAATCTCAACATATGAGAACCATGGACCCAAGTGACATTATAGCACTCCAAGATGACTTTGTTGATCTCAGATTTGATCCAGCATTAGTAAATTTATATAGTGTAAACTATCAACGGCAACCTTAATCCTGATATGTCCAAGTTCTATGTCTTGGAGGAAATGCCCAATACAAGAGAAAGACCTTAGAACTATGTGTACAGCAAGGACAAGAAAGCGGAAATTACAAATATCCTGCTTGTAGGACAGCAGGAGAGAAACATGCCCTTATTGAATTCCTGCCACATGCAGTTCTTTTAGCAAACCATGGAAAGTAGAGTTCACTGTCCAATTCATAGATTAATTCCTTAAACCTTACCATGATTGAACTAACATTCTCAAGATTAAGCAACAGGTTTAAGTGGTAAACTCAGTGTGGCTGAGGCAAAAGCAGCAGCTAACATTTCTATGCTTCTTTCTCCTCTCTTTTGCTTGACAAAAATAATATCCTCTACAGTGTAATGGATTTGGAAAACTATGCTAAGTCCGTTGAGGCAAGGTTAGAGTAAAACCTAGGAATAAATTATTAGATTTCATTATACAAACTCAAATCTTTGAGTGTGAAATCCATCCAGGAGTATTAAGATAGCATGTGGTATGCAGAATCTCTCTCACTTGCTTTAGGGAAATTACAGCTAATGAAAGAGGTTCCTATGTGAAAAAGATTTCCTACAGAAAACAACAAATGTCTACACATTTTCAAGGGGAGAAAAATATGGGTTAGAGCAATCAGTGAACTAAAGAAATTCCTGGAAAAAAATAGATAGATTTGATTCTTAAACAGAGAGTTGGTGAGATCTGAGAAAAACAATGATCTTTCATGTATCAGTTTGTAGGCAACCGAAAGTTAGACACTCACTGAAAGAAAAGTCTGGTCCATGCACCATAATTAAAAAGAGCAAACAGCCATACCTTTGGCCTGTGTAAACTACTCCAAATTTAAAGTGTGGAAAGTTCTGATTGGCCAAGCTTAGTTGCATGCCTGTCCTGTTGCCCTGTCAAGGCAGATAAAGGGAGTTTCTGAACCCTTGGAAGATCATGGTCTGGGGCCGGAAGCTAGGTTTGCCTGTCTGCCAAGGCTGTAGACACAGAAGGTTATAGTTCATTCTCTAAAAGGAAATCAGTGTGCTTTATTGAAAGAAAACAGGATTCCACACTACGAAAAGTTGGCAGTTGTCCTGTACAGTTGAAAAATAGATTGGATTCATGACATGCTGGCCCTATCATTTTTTAACAGTATTTTTGGACAAGTAGATAAGCACATAGGTGATTTATTCATCAAGGTTCTTGTGAGAGTCTTAGGATATCCTTGGAACAAGATAGGAAAGTGGAAGCTGGGAGACGATATGTTCATAGCTGGTAGAATAATATGGAAACCAACGCTGAATTGGACTGCCACAAAGATCAAGCTCTTGACAGGGAGTGCTGTACTCTTTTCCAGCTCAATATGATGACGAGGCATTTAAGTGGGGAAAAAAAGAGTTAAAGGCTCTTTTAGTTGCAAGTGACAGAAACTCATTCAGAAAATTTCAGGAGAGAGTCTGCAAGCACAGCTTGGATTATGAAACTTGACTGATGTGATACAAATATTGTCTTTACCTTAGCATTTTGTGGCTCTGCTCCCTCTTGTTGGCTTCAGGTTGTGTAAACTTCTCCATGTGATGTTAAAGATGGCCCCCATGACCCCATTCTTACATGTATCCATCCGCAATTTCAAAGGAGAATAATTCCCAGCAGAAGCCCTGAGATGACTCTCATGGCCTTACTTAGTCATGTATCTAGTCTTGAATCAAAAACAGTGGCCAGAGGCGTGGAATATTGTGATTAGCCAGGCCAAAATCTTGTACCACCCATGGAACCAGGGCATTAGGTCAACTCCACCCAAACTACGTGGATAGAGAATAGAGAATGGTTTTCAAAAAAAATTTGAGATTTTGTTACAAAAAAAGAGGGGGATTCTGCGAAGGCCAAAATAATGAACATCTTTTAAAACACAAATGTCTTTTAAAGTGCAATATTGAGAGAAATAGCTAATATTGACAGGGTGAAGGTTCAAAAGATTTTAATAAGCTAGTGGAATAGGCTTGAACTAACATAATTCAATTTAATTTGCATAAACAGAATATCTAATGTTAGTACTAAAACCTCAGTTAGATAAGTAATGATGAGGTACTTGTTTCAGTGGCCAGCCATGAAAGTTTTAGTTATCTGTACATTCAATTATTTATTAATTCAGTTATTTAAAAAGCTAATGCAATACTAAGCTGCTTTATTAAACTAAACTGCCACGGTGATTTTGGTTCCACTGTATCATGTACTGCTTGGGTCATTTCTGGGTATCTATGTTCAGTTTTGGGTGTTGACAATGACAAATTATATAACCAGAAGAATATGTGTGTATATATTCCAAAGTCAAATAGAAACAATATTTTCTCCATTTGTTACACATACTATTAAGTTGCGTATATTACATCTAGAGAGTTATGCACATTATTTAGTGATTTATCTAATTTCTCCTCAGATACTCGGTGTAAGAAAAAGTGAAGTACACCTTGGCTAAGTCTATATTGCCCAGGGGCAAAGCATTTCTTTAATATGTGATGTGTTAAGCACACACATCAAAGAGAGGATCCTTTAGGCCTTGATGCAAAAGAAACTAGTCATTAAATGTTTGTTTTAACACAGACTCATATGTTATATGCATGTGGATGAGTGTGGCTGTGAATACATACACAAATATATATAAATACAAACAAATCCATCTATTTGTGCATTTGTTTAGCAAGGCATTTGTTTAGCAATCGTTAGGAAATGATTTCAATACAAGAATAACTTGCACAAAAGCACTAGGACTGCCCTAACCCATCATGGAGAAGGACTGTGTTATCTTAGATGTTCTCTTTCTGAACCTTCCTTTGGTGACACATTAACCCCTGTACTGTTGACCATAGCACAAACCAGTTTCCCTCACTTCCTGTTACCTTGCTCCCACTTTAGAGTGAGGCGCAAAGGGTGACTGATGGGAGGGAACATTTTTTGGTACAAAGGCAATTGGCAAACAGGAAAAACAACCAGCTTACTGGTTACACGTTAATAAGGACAGAGAGGAGTTCTTTAGACTGCCCTTGGGCTGCTCAGCTTCTCTTGAGGTCAAGAAGTCTTAGGGCAGCTTTAACTGATTTTTTAAAAATGTTTTAAATTACTTTATTGTTGTTCAATTACAGTTGCCTGCATTTTCTCTCCTCCCCTTCCCCCACCCCATCCAAACCCATCCCCCTCCCTCGCTTCCACCCTTCCCCTTGGTTCTGTCCATGTGTCCTTTATAGTAGTCCCTGAAAACCCTTCTCCCCAGTCCCCTCCCCCCTCGCCTCTGGCTATTGTTAGATTGTTCTCAATTTCAATGTCTCTGGTTATATTTTGCCTGCTTTCTGCTTTTGTTGATTATATTCCAGTTAAAGGTGAGATCATATGGTATTTGTCTTTTACTGCCTGACTTATTTCACTTAGCATAATGCTCTCCATTTCCATCCATGCTGTTGCAAAGGGATGGAGCTCCTTCTTTCTCTCTGCTGTGTAGAATTCCATTGTGTAAATGTACCATAGTTTCTTGATCCACTCATTTGCTGATGGGCACTTGGGCACTTGAGTTTAACTGATTTTTAAAGACAAGGAAAAAGTGTGTCTAGTTTGACCTAAAAACAAAAAGAGCTCCTGGCTGGATCAGGCAACAGCTGCAGAAATGCTTATGGTCAACGGGGACCTTCTGGTGGTGGAGACCTGATGAGGCCAGCGTGTTAGAACACACTTTGGGAGCCATAAACTCTTTAGAAATAACTTGTGATCATTAGCCAAGGGAATTGCTAGACTACTTACATATACCACCTCTTTCAAGTGCCTATGCAGTTAAATTTTCATTTAAACCACTTTGGTTGAAAATCAGTCTAAAATGTATTGCTTATTTTCTTGTCTTTTAAAATAAAATATATTGAGGAAAACAGAACCTTTTTCAAGTATCCCAGTGTAACCATTATGAATATTAAGTTTTGAAATATAGGACAATACACAATAATTATCATTTGTTGAAAGTTGTGTGCACTGTGTTAAGCACTATGTGTAAACCTTAGACAATTTAATTTGTAAAACAACCTTGAAAAGTCAGGGTTTTGACCATTTACCTGTTTTACATATATTTAAACAGAGGTCTAGAGAGTTTAAGTAACTTACGTGAAGTTAACCGGTAATCGGTATCCACAGAACTAGAATTCAGGCATGTCAAAATGTAAAATTCATGATGAAACCCCCTGCGTGTATCTTACAGTGGTGCTCTCAGGGCAGTGCTCTGCTGGAAGTGTTTAACAAGCAGCCCATTTCACTGGTAAAGGATACAAGTTAAAATGATTAAAATATATAGAGAATAACCTTTATTATCAATTCCACATAGCCAATTGACTATCATAGAATGCTTTTGACAATTCTTGTCAAACTCTTATTTCTTAGCCAACTATAAATTCTTAGAAGAAAAACTCTGTGACCCTGGAGCAAAGTGGTCACTTAGGAAAAGAATTTTTAGGTGTGAGACCAAAAGCACCATTCATAAAAGAAAAAAAAATAAATTGGACTCTATCAAAACCAAAACATTTTGCTTCGAGAGACACCATTACTGTATATGTGTATGTATATGTGTATGCGTATGTATATATATGCCATAGGTTGGGAAGGTATGTGCAAATGATATACTTGACAAAGAACTTATATACAGAATATAGAAAGAACTCTCAAAACTCAATGGCAGTAAAAGAAATAAAGCATTAAAAAAAATAAAAAACTGGAACAGATTCTTTACCAAAAAAAGCACTTGAAAAGATGCTATTAGCCATTAGAAAAATGAAAATTAAAGCTACAATGAGATACCACTACATACTTATTAATTTTTAAAATACTGACAATATCTGATGCTGACAAATAAATAGAGCAACTGAAACTCATAGGTTGCTGGTAGTAATGCAAAATGGTACAGCAACTCTAGAAAATAATTTGATAGTTCCTTATCTAATTAAACGTATACTTATTATATGACCCAGCAATCCTTTTCTTCATTATTTATCCTGAAGAAATGATAATTTATATTCACACAAAAATTTCTATGTGAATATTATAACGGCTTTTATTCACAATTGCCCTGAACTATAAGTAATCCAAGCATCTTTCAGCAGGTGAATGGAATACTACTCAGTAATAAAGAGGAGCAGACTATGACATGCGCAACGCTGTGGATGTATCTCAAAGGCATTCCGCTGAGTGAAAGAAACCACTCTCAAAAGATTGCATATTGCATGACTCTGTCTATATGACATTATCAAAAAGAGAAACCCATGGAGATGAAAGAACAGATTAGTGGCTGCCAGACATTAGGAGTGGGTAGTGACTATGATTACAAAGGGATGGCATAACAGTTTTTTGGGATGATGCGACTTTACTGAGTTCTGGTTGTGGTGGTGGCTACAATGATCTATCAGCTATCAATCTATCTATGTTATAATTCATGCAACTTTACAGCAAAAGAAAAATTTAATTTTACTGTATATTAATTTGAAAAATTAAATTTTTAAAGTTTAAATTAATTTACATTAAATTAAGTGTTAATGCATAATACTTTTAATATTGACCTGCTAGGTCATGCAGACTTACAGCTGCCTATGTGTTCTGAGCCTTGAAATTTCACCACGCCCTTACTCATAACGTAGGGGAGAAGTAATAGAAGGTATATTTCAAAGCAACTATTTGAGGTTCCCAGATATAGGAAGAATGCTCCCATTCAGCTCGAGACTGACCATAAAAAACACTAAAATGTGAAAATTTTTGACACCTTCTTCTGATGCTATCTGATTTCAGGCACTGAAAGAGGAGAATTAGGTTTGCATGAACTCAGGAAAGTATATAAACTTGGCTTTTTGGATCTGGAATCAAGAGCTGTAGTTACCTGGTACCACTTTGCTTGTCTTAATTCTCTGTGGCCTGTATGGCAGCTGAATAGGATTAATGGAGTAGCCAGGGCCTACCTAGAGATCAGAAACGACTTGAGTATTTAAAACAGGAGGAATACAATGCAAGGAATCAGTTGCACAGTGATGGAAGCTGAAAAAGCCAAACATGGCAACCCCCCAAATCGCAAGAGTTGGAATTCTCTACCGCCCCTATGCTGGAAGGGCGAAAGTAAGGGATGGTTTTTCTGGCACCCAAGGACTGGGATCACATGGTCCAAGACAGAACCACAGTGGGCTACACAGAAAGGCCTGGGTCCACCAGGAAGATGCAGCCCAAGGCAGAGAAGGAGAGGGAGACATACTCTGGATTTTCTCCTCCCCTCTCCCTCTAAGCCCATCCAGAAGCCAGCCGATGTGGGATACTGGGAAATTCAGCTCGATGGGATCAACCCCCTCCTTCCAAGACAGAGAGCAATCAAGGGAAGTGTGAAGAATGGATCTGTGAGAAAACAGGCCTAGGATGCTCCCATTCAGCTCGAGACTGACCATAAATACGAGGGTTATTGCACCTGATTTTTAGACTCTTTGTCCCTTTAACGGAGGGTTTGTAATCAGGTGGGGCAGTCCTCTGACTGTGATCTGGGATGGCTACAATGGCAGCCTGAGAAGGACCCACACAGTTTGGGAGAGATTCTTAACGGTGCCTTCAAACTCTCCCCCTGCCCCCACGGGCACTTTCAGGAATAACAGGCCCTCTAAACTGTCTGCAATCCTCCCGTGTTCCCCTAGGTGAGGTGTCTTATTCTCACATTTGCCTACTGGGTTCCAAGTCACAGTCCAGTTTATTTTCCCCCTCACTTTTACACTCCTTACACAATCAGGTACTTTGGTACCCAATGGTGCTCAGCACAGCTTGTGGGCTATAAGGTGTCTTTCTCAGTATGGGCAGGATCCAGAGTCTATTGATCCTCCCACTAGACCTCTGTCATTTTTCCCAGTGATCCTTGGTGCCTCTCTTGATACTAATTTCCTTTAAGAATATGAAACAGAAAACCAAGGGGGAGGGTGGAAGCAAGGCCGGGAGGGTGGAAGCAAGGCGGGGAGGTTGGGCTGGATGGGGTAGAGAGGAGAGGAGGGGAGAAAATGCAGACAACTGTGATTGAAGAACAATAAAGTAATTAAAAAAAAAAGAATATGAAGCAGTTATTGTGGAATTCTAAACCATTCTCTATTACCCTCTTCCTCCAGTAAATTCTCATGGAAATCCTTGTGGGGGATAGCCTTGTAACCACACATCATATAGCAGAAGAAGGGCCTTCTGGTTGTATCAGTATCAGTCATGGTTCAGACATGAGCGCAGAGGCCATGCGAGGTACTCCAGCAGAAAGGATTTAACATATGGAACTAGTTACAATGGTGTTGGAAGAATTGAAAAGCCAAACAAAGGCCAAGGAGACAACAGTTTAAGTTGCTACGACTCTTAGTGGGACCAGAAGGATAAAGGAAACAATTCGCGTTATCAGAGTCTAAGAATCAGAGCCACCCACAGGCACTGAATCGAGTCTTCACCGTAGGAGCAGGAATAAAGGAGGGGACACAGCCACTGCCAGAGACCCTGCCTGAGGCTGAGGGAATAGAGATGCCACACAGTAGCTTTCCCTTCCCCCTGCTTCCCAGTCTTCCCAGTGGCTAAACTAAGCTGGAAGCCAGTCAGCAGGAGAGTCCAGGGAATGAAGTTTACAGAGGAAGGACAGGGAAGGGATTTAAGAGCACACCCAGGATTCCAGTTGTAATATTCATTGTTATGCTTTACACTCTCTGATAGCTCTGAGATTCCTGCTGTCCGCTCCCAAGTCTTTATTGATCCTCAAGAGTCTGTTCTTAACATGCCAGTCTCCCCCTGCTAGTGATTTGAAAGACACACAAATGCAGAATGTCACAGGACTGGGTCTGGAGTGTTCATCTGGTTTTTCCATGTAAACTCTAGCCTCCACTCCTACCTCTGGCCTGACACTCCTCACCCAAATATAACTGTCTTTGTGGCCATAATACGTGGGAGGGCACGCTGATGCAAATGTTGACTGTCATCAGAGCATGCATACAATTGGGAGCAAACATTTATGTACATTCTTGGTATAACTTTCACTTTCAGTCACTGACTGGTCCACTGAGGTAGTTCAATAGTTGGTAGATCCTTCCTGCTTCCTACCTCTCTCCTCCACAATCCCTCTATCTTTTCCATTGTTCGCCTTCCTAGACTCTTTGTTGCTTCCTTGCTAGTGCTAAGCCATGAGCAAAGAGCAGATATGTCTATGTAAGCGATTAATGTTTACTGCGAAAGCTTATTAAATATTTACAAATTATTAACATTCTTGCTAAATCCTTAATACATGCTTATCTATAGCTGTCTCTCTCCGAATGTGTGTTCTTTACTTCCTCTAATATGGTATGTCTTTCCCAGATTGATTCTGTTACTTACGCAAGAGGGGTTATTAGGTTATGTTTGATCGTGCTTCTGTTGGTGGTCTTCTTAGTGTTCTGATTCCTCTACCTGGACTGTGAGTTCCTCTGGGGGTCCCCACTCCCTCAGGCAGAAAACTGTGTTTGTGGCCTGTAAGACAAGAGCTCCTGCAGAGTCATGACGTGAATGGCCGATGAGAGGAGAGGGGCAGGAGTGAGTGCCAATGAAAGGCTCTTCACCCACGTCAGCAGGCACACCTGTGACCACCCTCTCCTCCGGCTCGGGGAGGAAACGTGAAGGTGCAGAGGACCGCTCTTCCGTTGCCTTCCTGCCTCATGACCTGTTTTTCTGAGAACTGCCAGAACCATCAACTTGTCTCCATCTCTGTTGTTCTCACTCTTTTCCAAGTCACTCAGGCAAGTACAGTGGCCCCCCCACAGGGATCACACTGTAGATTAGCTTTGTATTTTTATATAAATGGAATCCTAAAGGATGAACAATTTCATCTCTGGAGTCTTTTGCTTAGCATTATGCTTGTAGAATTCACCAAGTGGTTGCGTACAACCAGTCCATTCATTCTCTTTGCTGAATATTACTCCATTGCTTTGGTTTGTTTGAAAGGATTTCGATTTCTTGCAATGAAGCAAGCCATTACTAAGGAAGATAATGAAGCGTGAAACTGCCCTTCCCAGAGAAACTAGAGGCATGGAATAAGAATTCCCTGGGAGACCTTTGCGTCCTCCCCGCGCCCCCATCAAGCTGGGACCTTCCTTTCACATGCAGTGAACCTCAGAGCAACACTGAATTTTGCTGAGTGGGTTTAGAACTCCATATGGCAACTGTCTTGGATCCTGGCTCCAGGCCAAGGAATGAGTTCTTTTCTCTGTATATCTTTACCCTGATATGGCTCTTCTCTGAAAATCTTACACTTGCAATCTTCCATCAGCTCAATGCCATGTGTTATTAACGCTTTGCATGCTACAGTGTAGAGCTGAAAATGTGCTGTTTTCTTTTTTTCCTCTCTTTTTTAAATTGTTGTTCAAGTACAGTTGTCTCCATTTTCCCACCGCCACTCCCCCCATCCCAGTCATCCCCACCTCCCACCCTTGATCCTAACCACCTTCAGCTTTGTCCAGGTGTCCTTTATACGTGTTCCTTGACAACCCTTCCCCCTTTTAACTCCATTATCCCCTCCCTTCTCCCCTCTGGTTTCTGTCAGTTTGTTCTTAATTTCAATGTCTCTGGTTATATTTTGCTTGCTTGTTTGTAGTACTCTAAAGTACTAGAGTCATAATTTGGGGGGAAATATAATTTTATCATGTATCTTTATGTAACATCAACAAATCACTCATTGAATCTTCTCCAGTATTTCCAGGCTTATGGCCACTTTGTAGAATCAAGATGCATTTTCTCTCTTTGGCATAATTCATTGAGAAGTTTGAGTTGAGATAAGGGGCCAGGGGAAGGCACTGTGATTTTGGCAATCTCCCATTATGCACACACTTTCAGATCCACAATTGTGCTTGGTATGAGTGGACTAGTGAGGGCGGTGCACACTTTGATTATGTACCTGCATCCCGTTTTCCCCATCGGTAATAATATCTTAAAGAGCACAAAGCAATTTGGGAGGGAACATTTCATAATTTCAAAAAAATGATACTGAATAAATTATTCTTCAGAATGAATATGAGAGATAGGTTGACATTGCCAAAGCCAGTAGGAACTGAGGCATGATAATACCACTATTTTTAATAAAATATTCTATAGAACCAGAGTTTTAAAGGCCTACTTGTTCATTTGCCAACTTAATCTCTTTTGCTCCTGCAGCTCTCCTCCTGGGATGCCATGATTCTAGTGACTCTGGCCTGGCAGTGGAGACATTATCTAATTGAGATAAAGTAGAATTTGAGGGTTTTCACCCTGAAAAAGCCACTGCCTAGCCAATAGTATCATAACTATTGGCCTATCCAGACCGTTGGCCAAATGGATGCTCTTTGATAGCTTCAGGCACAAACTGGCAAAGTGAACTTGCAGCCAGAATTTCCTGCCTTTCCTTCGGGGAACTACTAGGTGCTAAGGAAAGACAGAGGACACATGTTAATGCCATTTGTCTGCTGAGGGATGAGAAACCTTGTCAGAGGTGAAGGCACATCCAGAGTGGTTAGTCCCATCAAGACTGACTGCTGTTCTTCCTTCTATTTCTGTTTTTCTTTGTCCTTCCATCCTTTCCCTCCTACCCTCTCTCCTTCTCTTTGCCCCTCCCCAGGATACAGATGTAGGTTTTGTGCAACTAGAGTTTATATATTTTCTTCAGGGGCCAGGGGAGAGAAGGAAACAATGACAAGTATAGCTGTGAAACATTTATTTATAGTCTAAAATTAAGTCATCAGAAATTACAAATTCTAAAAATTTGAAAATATCAAACATATTCTCACAAAAAGTAAAACACTGTTTTATAATTAACTGCTTTATACTTTTCCTACACTTTTGGCTGCATTACATCTTACCTTTTCATATAGCCGTGGATTCAGTAATTTTTTCCTTGTAGAAAACAGAAGGATAATTTAGTCCTTAGGCTAGCATGACTAATCAAAATTTATTTTTTATTATTGACAAAATGCATAGGACCTGCCTTCTCAGACATAAGTATACCCATTGTTTTTGGTACTACAGCAAGTTTGCACCATACAAATACAGGGAATCTGATGACTTCTATTTCACTTGTTTCTCATAAAAAGAAAAGAAAAAAGTATATAGGTGCATTTATCATTATCTATGCTGGAACGCTGAGTGTATTCTGATAGGAAAGAACTTATGTTCTTGAGTTTCTTATAGGTTCTCAGCAGAATGGAATCCTCCACTTACAACTTGACGAATTCACAGACTAGCTTTCGGCTCCCTACATTCAAGCCTCGTTTCTCCTCCACTGGCCGTACAACTCTTGTGCAAGGTACCTT
Organism: Micronycteris hirsuta; assembly: GCA_004026765.1. Taxonomy (NCBI): domain Eukaryota; kingdom Metazoa; phylum Chordata; class Mammalia; order Chiroptera; family Phyllostomidae; genus Micronycteris; species Micronycteris hirsuta. Next base: position 11,582 of record PVJI01020281.1, on the reverse strand, counting down.
TCACCATAGGACTATAGGATGCTGTGACATGGCCTGGATCCTGCACCTACTAGTTATGATACTAGAGAGTTTATACAGTGGGCAGTGAGAGTATTTCAAGGGACCATTCCTATGCTGGGGCAGAAAACAATAATGTGCTATGCATTATACAAGTGACTGTGAACTGCTTAACTATGATCCACTAAAAGAAAACTACATAGGAGATCCCAGATGGATGCAGAGCAGCTGGAAGCTCTGTCCACTTTCTCACAGACCTGGACCAGCCTTGCAGGCAAAAAACAGAGTAATCAACTCCAAAATCCAGGAGAGAGCGAGTGAGAGTGTGAGTGAGGGAGCATGTACACAGAGGAGAGTGTGGGAAGCAAGCGGGAGGGGCCTGCAGGGCACATGGGAGGGGGTGGTCTGGGCTCTCCAAGCAGAGCAACTGCCACCACTGTGGCCCAAATCAGCACTTTCAGCTGCACAGAATCGGGGCAGCTGCGAATTGGCACAGGAGTCACGAGCACCAGTGGTGGAGAGAGACGGTGGAGAGAATTCTCAAAACACCTCATCAAAGTCCCATGATAAACATAATACACCATATAAACAAAATGAAAGACAAAAATCACATGATCGTATTGACAGAGGCTGAAAAAGCGTTCCGTAAAGTACAGCACCCATTTATGATAAAAACATTCAGCAAAGTGGGGATAGAGGAAGCATAATACAGGCCATATATGAGAAACCTACAGCCAACATCATACTCAGAGGGCAAAAACTAAATGCTTTCCCCCTGAGATCAGGGGCAAGACAAGGGTGTTCGCTTTCACCGCTTTTACTCAACATAATATTGGAAGTTCTAGACACAGCAATTAGAAAAGAAAAAGAAATAAAAGGCATCCAAATTGGAAAGGAGGAAGTAAAACTGTCATCATTTGCAGATGATGTGATAGTGTACATAGAAAACTCTACAGGCTTCACCATAAAACTACTTGACCTAATAAGTGAATTTGGCAAAATAGCAGGATACAAAGTCAATGTTCAGAAATCAAATGCATTTTTATACACCAACAAAGAGATATCAGAAACAGAAATGAGGGGAAAAAATCCAACTTACACCATACAACAGAATAAACTCAAGATGGATAAAAGATTTAAATATAAGCCATGACACCATAAAAGTCCTAGAGGAAAGCAAAGAGTAAAATTTCAGATATCCCATGCAACAATATTTTTGCCAATATATCTCCTGGGGTAAAGGAAGTAAAGGAAAGAATAAACAAGTGGAACTATATCAAATTAAAAAGCTTCTGCAAAGCCAAAGAAAACATCACCACAATGAAAAGGGAACCAACTGTATGGGGAAACATATTTGCCAATGATACCTTGGAAAAGTGTTTGATCTCCAAAATATGTATAGAGCTCATACAACTCAACACCAGGAAGATAAACAATTCAATTTAAAAAATGGGCAATAGACTTGAACAGACACTTCTCCAAGGAGGACATACAGAGGGCCCAGAGACATATGAAAAGATGCTCAGCATCACTAGCCATCAGAGAGATGCAAATTAAAACCACAATGAGATACCACCTCACATCAGTCAGAATGGCCATCATAAACAAATCAACAAACAAGTGCTGTTGAGGATGTGGAGAAAAGGGAACCGTAGTACACCGTTGATGGGAATGCAGACTAGTGCAGCCACTGTGGAAAACAGTATGGAATTTCCTCAGAAAACTAAAAATGGAACTGCCTTTTGACGCAGCAATTTCACTGCTGGGATTATACCCTAAGAGCCCTGAAACATCAATTCAAAAGAACCTATGCACCTATAGCAGCATTATTTACACTAGCCAAGTGCGAGAAATAGCCTAAGTTTTTGAACTATCTGTCATAGCTGTGTGATCCCTTAACACTTCTGAGCCTCAGTTTTACCATCTACAAAGTGAGTAAACTTGATCATCTCTCAGTTCCCTTCCCTCACTAACACCTGATTTTATGGCAGTGTCATATGTGATATTGCAATCTGTGAGGTTATGCTCCAACCACTAAGCTATTTCCATTAAATCTTAATAAGCAAAAGTTATTAAGTATGTACTATGAACCTGGTACTACACTGAGTGCTTGACAGATATGATCCCCTACATTCCTCAACAGCCAATGTCTTTGGGAAAAAGTATTGATTACCTCCAATGGCTCAATCACTGCGATAAGCTCTTCTTACAAAGCCTGTATCATGCCACGGGGCTTACAATGTCATACAACAGAACAAAACATATTATTAAATCCTCACAACAACCTTAAGAGATGAGTGATGATGTTATTGTCTTTCTTATTTTAGAGAAGAGGAAACTGAGGCACGGGAAATATAAGTGGTGCTGTGTCAAAGTCATACAGCTAGTAAGTGCCATTGTCATTGCCTCATGTTATCTCTGTGTCACAAATGAGAGTAATTAAGTAATTTACCCAAGATTATGCAGCACCTAGAGATGGCAGAGATAGAAACAGAATCCCTATTGCCTCTAGATGTGGGACGATGTAAGAAAAATCCACTAACTTGAGGTTATTTCTGTTTGCCAACAGGGGTTCACAATTGTTATTCCCAGAGAAAAATGTTTTACCCTTGCCTTTGGATATATCTGTTTTTAAAGATGATCAGCTTTATATAAAGAGCTAGGAAGTAAAAACTTGAGAAGTAGTACGGTAATCACTTAATCTTTGAATCCGGTTTCATTTGATGATATTTAAAAGAACTCATATGCAAACAAAAAATGTGAATAAAACTGCTCTTCTGGCATCACATATGGAAGAAACGGTATGTGCTTCTCCCTGTTCCACAGGCATCCCCCTCCCTCGCTCAGCTAGGATTTATTGTAGGGCTCCACCAGGTGGCGCTCTAGTGAAGACATGGCTCTAAAGCTCCCCAAACCCAAGGCTTTATGTTTGGATGTATTTTGAGTAGATTAGGTGGTTACTCCTGAGAAAAAGGCTGTCCAGTCAGGGGGATACAATTGTCCATCCTGCCAAGAGGACACAGCCTGCTGAGGAATACTCAGATGCAGGACGGTGGTCTCAGAAAAAGTCAGCGCTGAAACATCTATTCTAAGGAGGTGTTAAAACAGTAGTCTTGGGTAAGTCCTGTGGGACTAGAATCAAGTGTGGGAGATTGTTTCTCTGCCATTAAATTGTGACTCTTTCAGAGAATTGCACATGTCTCTGGATCAGTATCCTCATCTATAAAATGGTGTGCGTGTATATGTGTGTGTGTGTTGGGGGTAGGGCATGGGGAGGCTTTAGACTGCATCCAGCGTTCTTCAACATGGAATCATGGGCCCAGTCCACAGAGTTTGTGATCCAATCTCCTGAAGTTGTGTGCAAAACTGTGTATACACCTTTTTCTGGGAAGAAGTTCTGTTCTTTAAACAGATTCTAATCAGAGGCAATAAGTCCCAAAATGTAAACCACATCTGGACGATATAATTTCTAAGGTCTTCTCTAGCCTCAACATACTACTGTAGTTTTTCTAGGAAGGAATCTATGGCTGACAAGTAAATTGGATTAATTCCCTGGCCAGGTGCCACCAACATCCTTTCTTACGCACTCTCTAATGGTTTTGTTGGGGCAGCCACACCTAGGTCCAAGGAGGCCTGCAACACCCTCTCTGGTGGATTAGGTGACACATCATGTGACTGCAGTGGTTCATTAGGGACTAGTGGCCATAACAGACCAGAGGAACTCTGAGCGCAACGTGCCAGATCCCACAGGAGTTCAGTGGTGGAAGCAGGTGCTAATTACCATCCTTTGGATGAACAGGATATGCATTTTTTGGGAGTGGGTAAGAATTTCTGGTTAGACAAGCTCCAGTCTTTGGCCTACTTAGAGGGCACTGCCAGTTCCATCAGCAAGGATGAGATTTTGTTTCCTGATGAGCACCTGTTCAGCTAAGAAGGAAGGCCCAGCCAGGAGGTGGGAATATTATTTTCACAGGCATTGTCATGCAAATAAAGGTTCCTTCTAAAAGCAAGCTGTAACTGCCAGGGAGTGTCACGGTCCCACCTTTCTGGTTCAGAAAAAAATCTCTCTTAAGTCTTTTTTACAGGAGTAGGTTTGGTAGCTGAGTAATGTAATTATGTAGATTACCAACAGAAACTAAGACTTCAACCTGTCCTAGATATATATTACTTGTGAAGGGAGGGACTTGGAGAAGAAGGGCAGGAATATTGATTATATACAGCCAATGGAGAGCCCCGTTATTAAACAGAGGATACTGTTTATGCATTGCATCCACAGGGGAGCTTAGACTTAGCTTATGGAGATAATGGGAGCTAATATTAGTTTTTTCTTTTTATTGAGTTTATTGAGGTGACACTGGTTAACAAAATTATATGGGTTTCAGGTGCACAATTCTACAACACATCATCTGTACACTGTATTTTGTGTTCACCATCCTAAGTCAAATCTCCATCCATCACCATTTATCCCCCCCATATTCTCCTCCACCTTTCCCCACTCCTCCCCCAGCAATCACCACACTGTTGTCCATGTCCATGAGTTTTTTCCTTTTTTTTTCTATTTTCCTCAATCCCTCCACCCTCCCACTCCCCCGACAGCTGTCAGAAAAAACAATGCTATGAGCAATGTCCGAGATTTTATTGCCTATGTGTTCTGGGATTTTTATGGTTTTGAGTCTAACATTTAAGTCTTTAATACATTTTGGGTTTATTCTTATGTATGGTGTAAGAAGGTGGTCTAGTTTCATTTGTTTTCCACATGTATGTCCAATTTTCCCAACACCATTTATTGAAGAGACTATCTTTGCCTTATTGTATGTTTTTGCATCCTTTACCAAATATTAATTGGCTGTAAAGGCATGAGTTTATTTCTGGGCTCTCTATTGTGTTCCATTGATCTGCATGTTTATTTTTATGCTAGTACCATGGTGTTTTGATTACTATGGCCTCGTAGTATAGTTTGATATCAGGTGGTATGATTCTTCCAACTTTATTCTTCTTTCTCAAGATTGCTGTGGCTATTAGGGCCATAGAAAATTATCTTTTCAAAAATTACTGATGCCTTGGGCCCATTCAATGTCAATATATCAGAATCACTGAGGATCAGGCCTGGGCATTTTTATTTTTAAAACATCTCCCCCGGTGACTTTGACATGCTGCCAAGATTGAGAACTGTTGGCCTAGATGAGTGATGGTGAATATGGGGCATATATGCCAATAACTCCTCCTCAAGTTCACAGACTGTGTTTAACGATTACAGAATTCTTCATACAATATCAGGACTTGCGCGCAATGTTGAGCAGGTGCTCAACAAACATTTATTCAATCAAGTCGTGGCTGGGGGTAAGGTGGGCTCATAAATACCTTTCATCTTAGTGTCAAAGTTTCAATTTATTCCTTTCCGTGAAAAAAGCCAATGAAAAATCATCCTTTCTACTCTTTGAATTTTGTCCTCTCCTTCTTGTTCTTTCTTCTTCTTTCTCTCCTTCCCTTGGTGTGATCTACAGGGTCTGACGGAAGCGACACCTGCTTGAGTGTGGTTGGTAGGGTAATAATATGGGTGTAATCACTTATAGTTTTCATTTGAACATTTCACCTAAAATGTCATAGGGCGTGCTTAAGTGTGATATTGTTATGTTACAGAATGACATGCTTATGATTTTGTAATAAAAGACTTTGTAATAAAAAAGGGGCGATATTTGTGCGGGACCCTGTGTATGCTAACTCCAGCAGGGTGGGGTGAAAGTAAAATGCTTGGGAGGAAGGAGCACAAGAGCACTGTCGTAGTTGTCTTGGCTATTTGCCCCAGGGATGACTAGGAGAGTGCAAACCTTTCTCCTCTGCTGCCACGCTAACCTCAAAGAGAAGAAGCTCTGCTATAGATCTCAAGACAACCAAGCTGACCCGATGAGGCCAATTGGCCTGAGGAAGGGGTAATATTTTGAGAGAGGTGAGTAAAGGGACTGGAAGTAAAATTGGGCCATGAAACAGGCTTTTTCTAAAACGAGCCCTCTTTTGTTCACCGACCATGTTATCAATAAGTGGGTTTGATCGTGGAAGGCCACGTTGGATTCAGGAAATAGAGGAAAGGAAATAGAGCCCTTGAGGAAGGGTAGGCTCACTGCAAAATGGGAGAGAGGGGCGTTTCTCATACCATGAGAGTGTTCTATTGGGGATGTGTTTGGAGGAAAGAGAAAGAATAAAATTCTTAGGTTACTTTCAGTTTAAGCCCTCAACTAAGAGGACAAACGGAATCTTTAAAACTCACACAAGAGCCAGTTTAATTCTCCAGGGACTCAGAGACATCCTAGAAATACAATGTGCATGTTTGCTCTGTCTGATAAATCCTTCAAAAGTTTTTTTCTATCACGCGCTTGTCATAAGTGTGCGTTTGTTTATTGCCTACCTCTCACATTACACTGTTGGTTCCTTGCATACTGGCAGGTGATAGGCACTCAAAATTACATGTTGAATAAATAAAAAGGTGAATAAGTAAGATGGATCTAGGATGGCAGTTGGCCACTGGTAGGGGACTTGGGGGTTTATTATTTGGCCATATCTAAATGGGGGACATGATTGACTAACCATCTCCTTCACTCTACCATTTCCTTTATTGTCTTATCATTGCATAAATATTCTGCCAGCATTTATTGTCCAAAATGGAAGAGAGTGGTGGTAATCATTTATGGTCATCCTAGTTTTTATTTTTATTTTTTAAGTCAGTTCTTTGGCTTTCCTTCTGTAAGGCAATTTTCCTAATTTGACGAGGAATTCTCAAGCCCCTCTGCATATTTGGGGGGAGGAGAGTCATACAAGGCCCGGGCTAAGTCCTAGGAACCCTCCAGGGGCTCACAGTCCAGAAGGGGAGATCATTGGTGGGCAATTTTGAAAGCTGAGCTCAGGTTTCAGAGTCCTCTGGGGACACACAGAGAGATACTTCACCTAGACAGCAGTGGCCTCCAGGAGGGTATTTGTGAGGAGAACTAGGGCAAACACTGCTGTAAAAACCAAGGGAAGGCTCAACTCCAAGGGGGAGAAATGCCTCCACCTAGAGAGTGGGTAGAGAATGGATCAGAAGCTGAAGAGAGCCGTGAGCAGGGCAGCCTCTGCAGCGAGCGGGAGATGAGGATGGAGGTGACGGTAAGGCAGCGTGCTGGAACGGTGGGGAGGGGCAGACCAAGTCTGAAGGGAAGGGGAGGGGAGGGGAGGGTTGAGGACAGGCTGGTAACTAGATGCATTTTAGGGATGATGGAGAACTAGGAGCCCATAGAGGGGAGAATGAAAAGAAGCCTCGGTACTAGTGAGAAACCCAGGAAAAGAAAGCTAGGAAGTTGAAGGAGTAGACTGAACAGAGGGAGTGGCCAGTAGTGTTGGATGTCAGCGACTTTGTCAGAAACTAGAGCCATGCTGAAATGGGGCAGAAGACAGATTGTAGGTGAGAGAAGAATGAAGTGCAGATGAGTTCTTCCAGTTCTTCACTGAGGAAAAAGGAGGTAGGTAGCGTGGTAGCTAGAGGAAGTATAGGGCCAATGTGTGACTTAAAGTGGAAGAGAATTTTTTGTTTTTATAGGCTGAGAGGAAGTATCTAGTGTAAAGGGAGGGATGGAAGACAGAGGAGATGGAGTATGGGTTTTGCCCTTTTGCCATTTTAAACACTTTTGTTCACATCTTCCATAACTCTTCTCTCTGAAGCATCTCCTGTTGCGACCAATCCTAAATTAGACTTCAAGCATCAGATAGCACCTAACCAAATCTAATCTGTCATTCCCACTTAGCAGGTGCTGAGAGTTGGGTTATTTTATCCCTTGGTTCAAGGATTCTTCATCTGGTGTTCACAGATTTCCAAGGAATTTATATACTTTAATATAATTTATTTTCTTTATACCATATGCATTTTGTTTTATGCTTCTGAAAACATCAGTGTGGGAAAAGATGTATTATTGGCTTTCCCGGTTGCCAAAGAAGTGCGTGACACAGGCTTTAAAGTGATAGTCACAATGCGCATTGTATCTAGAAACTCATGCCTTTGTTTCAGATTGACTGATGGACTGGGGAAATTGATAAACCTGAAATGCCTTATACCAGTTGTTCTTCAATGATGTGTAAGAATCACCTTGAGAAGGAGACAAAAAGATAGATTTCAAAAGCCCATATTTTGAAATCCTATCCCATGTGAGCCTAATTTAGTACATTTAATAAGCAGACCAAGAATCTGCATTTTAAAAACAAGCTCCTCCATTAATTTTATTTTATTTTATTTTATTATTTTTTATTTTTTGTTTAATTACAGTTATTTGCATCCTCTCCCCTCCCCTCCTCCCTTCCCCTCCCGTCCCACCTCCACCCCCAGCCTCCCTCCTCCCCCTTAGTTCTGTCCATGTGTCCTCTACAGTGATTCCTGAAAACTCTTCTCCCCATTGTCCCCTCCCCCTTCTCCCCTGTCTATTGTTAGACTGTTCTTAATTTCAGTGTCTCTGGTTATGTTTTGCTTGCTTTCTGCTTTTGTTGGTTATGATCCGGTTAAAGGTGAGATCATATGGTTGCAGATGGCCTTTGGTAAACATGAGGAAACATTGCATACCTTTCCCTGGCTTTTTTTTTAATGAGTCCTAAGTACATTTCTCTTTTATCAGATGTTTTCAGTGACTTTAGGAAATGTCAAGTCTTGAAAATTAAATCTATTCCAAACTTCCCAAAAGGAATTCTTCCATCTCTAATATTTGCACATGTGAACAAAGAACTTACGTTGGCATTCACTTTAGTGTTCTGAGCGGCTCATTACGTACGTCACAGTCATAGAACAACATGCAAATCACTGCAAGTGGGGAAGGAACTGGGTATATGAAGACTTGCAGAATGGAAGGAAACAGTGCTCCTTGAGAGATATAGTTTTAAATTTTGAAAATAGTGGGATTGGAAATTTCTTTAAGAGAAAGATAAAGTATAGCATTTAATGATGTAGCCAGGAAAATAAAAGCCTAAATAATACACTCAACAACTTATTGTGTGAAACAGCCACAAAAGAGACCAGGAATTTCCCATAGTACCAAACCATCAGGCAGATTTTCCAGGGGTGTGTTCCTCATACCAGTTCAAAATTTCAGATGACTCCCAAGGGGCATGGTGTGTTAAGATGTGCCGTACTGAGGAGCGCTCATGACTGCAGCATGCTGTCCACACTGATTTGAGCTTCCACCAATGAATGAATTTGCCAGACCTGATTAATGGTTCAAGGTGACAGTAGAGTCACTGGTCTTCCAGATCTGGGAAAATGGTTTCTCTCTCTTTGAGTTGAAGAGGGAACTAATCCTTTGCCTCCAAGTCAATGGTACAGGCTAGCTTCCATTCAGAGGTTTGTCAAATTTCTGCCGCCAAAGTTGAAACAATGTTTCAGCACTTTGAAACTAACTGAAGAATTTTTAAAGGAGGTTTTGAAATAGAACTAATCAGGAGAGAGGAAGTGAAAAACGTAAGGTCTGTGTCTGGTGTCTACACTTAAATAAAAGCCCACATTCCAAACATGGAATGAGTTCAGTCTCTGCATTTTTTAACTTCTCAACAGTTTGGAGTCTCAGTAGACTTGGAAAGACACATCAGATGTTACACCTAACCCTGAGCAGTCTATGGTTCATTTGGTTCACCAACAATGCTGATTTAACAGCACTCACTGAGTGTTTTGGGTGATCTGGTAGGTACTTGAAAGCAGATTTTGTATTTATTAGAAATAAAAGAATTAATAAGAGCATGGCATACTACTTTTCCAGAGCTGACAAACTTGTTTTGCTGTAGAAGCAGCTGGGAATGGACAGCCACCCTCGGTTAAGTAACGCCAGCCGAAGGCCAGCAAGATGAAACAGGATACATTGCTGGTAGTTTTCTCTGATCTAATAAGAGTTCAAAATAATCGTCAAGGTCATCATGTTGACCGCGTCCTTTTCTTATCAGAGATTGGATGTAATTATTCATGAAGCCTTTTTGGATTCACTTGTTTACCCTCCTCTCTGGACCAAAGAAAGCTGTGTGCAGGACATCTCGCATGTTCTCATGGCACAACAGGGCTTGTATTTTAATTGCATATCTTAAAAAATAATGGTGAGTAAAGAATAGACTGCTCTGGAAGACCCTTGATTGCTATACAGTAGCTATTTGCTCATCCTTATGGAAAATGCCAGACACTTGTTTTCCCAGACTTCCATTCAGGTAGGCTAGGGGCATGTGACATATCCCAGCCAATAGGAATTGAGGGAGAACTCTACTCAAAAGATCTCTGAGGATTTTCTTTTTTAATAAGAGGCTGTGTTTTAGAAGTGATCTCTTTCCTCTATTTACTGGCTTTAAACCCAGTTGTGGATATGTGTGCTCGTGATTATGGCAGCCATCTTGTGATGATGAGGGGGAATACGTCTGCTCCTTGATATCTTATCAAGTTCAACTGGGTATTCTGTTCCTTGCAATCAAAGTCTTTCTAACAATAAAATTTTGTTGCCTAAAAATTAGGGATAGTTTTCTTTCCTTCATTTATTAATTCAACAAATGTTTGCTCAGAATCCACCCAAGGTTAGGCAGTAGGGCCGTCTTGGTGAGAGTAGTGGAAATGATTTCTGCACTTCTGGGGATTCCGGTCTAAGGGAGACACAGAAACTGATTAGGAGCTATAATCCACATATAAATTACATATGTTTTATAGCCCCTGATCAACCAAGGGATATGAGGGTTTATGGTCAGAGAAGGCTTATCTGAGAAAGTGATGTTGGAGCTGCTCTCTGAAGAATGAGTAGGAAGAACCCAGGTGGAGAGGATTGTTCTCATTATGCTTTGGCAAATTAATGAATTTAAAAATAATCCCCTAGGAGCCAATAAAGTCAACGAATAGAGTCACAGGAGAAAAAGCAAGTCACCCACAGTTTTCACAGGGTGCCGATGACTCCGGAATCAGGGTGACACGTGGTATTGATGGGCAGGATTCTTGTAGACTCTCAGCCCGATCCTCCTACCACAGGGACGTCCACGAACCTTATTGTGATCATTCTTATAAATAGAAAACATCGTAGTGTTTGTGGTAGCTGAGGTCAGGGACACCAGTTTTCATTTGCACGTTGTGCTCGTTATAAATGATCTAATAAATTCTCCCTTTTGGCTAAGAATTTCCATAATTGGTTTCAGCCTGAGGGCACTTTTTTGTTTGTTTTTAAACATTCAGCCATTTTGATTTATGTGAATGTGAAAATATCTACATTTTTTTTTCTGCTTTGAATTCAATCTACAGAATATTATTTAGCACAAGGAAAACTCCAAAATAGCTGAACCTTTCCACTTATTTAGATTTCACCAAAGAGTCCCCAGGGTAGAATGAAAACATCTCTGAGCTAGGGTAATTTTACAAAAACTGCTTAGAGCTCAACAGCTATTTCTGTACTTTTGGAATTCTGTAAACATATGGGGGAAAATCTGTCCACAGTTATGCCGGAGCAGTGCCCAGGCCAAGAATTCTCCTATCATTTTATTGTTGGGGAGGTCGAGAGCCAGAGATTCAGTGTCTGAGTTGGAAAGGCACTGGAGATTTTGCACCTTTTTGCTGCTACCGTTAG
>PVJI01020280.1:0-29328 GCA_004026765.1 Micronycteris hirsuta | reverse complement strand
TTCCAGTTTTGTTAACAATTTGATTACAAGCAGTTTAAATTGCGCATCTGATAGGTTGACTATGTCGTCATCCGTTAGTTGTAATTTGTTCTGATCTTTCATTTTGGCCATTTTCATTCTTTTTATCTCGGTGCACTTGTCAGCTGGCAGGTGCCTGCAAACTGGGTCGCTTTTTGGATGACGTTGCCTCTGGGGGCGGGGCCTGGGAGGAAGCAATGGTGGCCTCCGATCACCGCGGGCTCCCGTCACTCCTCCGCTCCCCAGTTCCCCACCGCCTTTTCTGCCAGACTGTTTTGTTTTCTGCCAGACTTTCTGTTTTCTGTTCTGTTGGCTCAGCCCTGGCCTCTCTCCGGCAGTGTCGCCGGCTTGCGGGATTCACCTGTTGTTCGGGGCCACTCCCTGTTCAGGCACTGGCGGCGTGAGTCCCTCCGTGAGAGCTGCTGCTCACTCCGCTCCTCCGCCCGGTTCTGCCCTGCTTACCGGCCTGGATGTTTGTCTTCTCCTACCTCCTGGGTGTTGGACTTCCCTTCAGTTCGATTCTGTCCATTCTGGTTGTTTAATTTTTCGCTACTACGTTCGTTGTTTAGACACTCTGGATGTGCAGGCAGTGAGTGCGACTACCTATGCTGCCATCTTGGCGGAAGTCCGAAAAACATCTTGATAGGTGTATTGCATCAGATGGAAAGTACTTTGAAAGTGACTGAATTATAAACATGTAAGAGTAAATACACAAATTTTTATAAATAAATTCGGGGATTTGGGAGTCCCCTTTCATATGTGCCCTAACTGGGGACCAAATCCACAACCCTGGTGTATCAGGACTACAATCTTACCAGCTGAGCTTCCCGGCCAGGGCTGCTGTACATTCTTAACCATGGCACCGGGCACTGACAGTCTTCCCTGTTGACATGTGCAGGACCGACCCCGTCCGACCTTTCATCAGCGGCCACGTGGCAAACAGCATGGCTGCCGAAGTCATTGCCTTGCTGCATAGCTTATTAATGGCACCCGAATCAAATGCTGCTCAGATATGGACCACAACAGCAGAAAAGGTTAGTATGGTGTTATTGCTTAACTAAGGAAGCAAGAAGGAAGTTAGACTTTTTTTTCCCAATTGATTTTTGTTAGAGAGAGAGAGAAAAAAAAAAACATCAGTTTGTTGTTTCACTCATTTATACTTCTTATATGTGGCCTGACTGGAGATCAGACTTGCAATTTTAGTGGTGTATCAGTTGATGCTCTAACCAACTGAGCTACCTGGCCAGGGCCAAGTTAGAGTTCTTTTTTTTTTTTAAGAGTTTATTTATTTATTTTTAGAGAGAGGGGAAGGGAAGGGGAAGAAAGGGACAAAAACATCGATGAATGAGAGAAACAGCAATCGGTTGCCTCTTGCACACCCCCAACTGCGGACTTGGCCTGCAACCCATGTGCCCTGACTGGGAATTGAACCCATGACCTTTCAGTTCACAGACCAGCACTCAATCCACAGGTCAGGGCTGGGGTTCTTTTTGAATCATGCCTAGCAAGGGGCATTTTTAGTAAAGTAAGATTTCCAAGATTGGCTAGTTATACTTATTACTTATTTCTCCCCTGAAATTTGCTTTGATTTACTAGTTTCAACTCTGTTCACATACATCTCCTGTCACTGACAATTCTAATCTTGCAGACCACAAGACAATTCTCAGGGAATGAATGGCACCCCTCTTTTCTCCTTCTTGCTTGTGTTCCAATGGCACCAATGTTAGGAAATCATGCAACCTTGGTTACTGGGCTCGTTAAGGATACTTACTAAACCCGACGGAGGCCCCTGTGTGATATACACTTCCTGAGTGCTTGTCAGTAATTCATCATTACACATAATAGTCCAGTTTCTGAAAGCTGGAGATCTATAATCAATTCCCCTTTTCCATAGACATTCTTCTAGTGAACTCTGTATATCAAGTCCTAAAGGTAATTAGGAGTCAAGATGTAGGCAGTGTGCTGGGATGGTTTCCCATCAGAGCAACTCTCGCTTTATTTTAGGGGTTTTATTAACACAGTTTTGATTCTCCCATATCTTGAGGTTGTATGTTTCCAGTTCTGTCCAGTTTCCTAAGGCAAATACAGCAGGGATGGCAGTGGTCGTACCTAATAGTTATTTCATCCCTTCCGTATCCACATTTCCTTCAGTGCCTGGGACCCAGTCACTGTTGTGGACACTCATCACCCTTAGTACCAAAACTCTAACTCCTCCTACATGGGCTACTTCTTTCATTTAGGTTCTGTCTCGTGCACTGATGTACATTCCACAATTGGGGAAATATGCAGAAAGCATTCTGGAAAATGGAAGCAGTAGTGGCAGAAAACTTGCCAAACTTCAGAGAATTGCCCGCCAGGCTGTTGCCGCACTGTGTGCACTTGGAGGCTTCAAAGAAACGATCAAGATAGGGTCGGAGGTTCAGGTAACCAGCCACCATTTCCCCCAAATATTGCTTTTCCCCGTATATAAACATCCGTTGATTAAGTGGCCATCTGTAAGACAACTATTGTCCACCCAGTTGGACAAAAGTCCTTGGTCCATCAAGCTAAATCAGGAGTCTGAGAGACTCATGCATTCTAATCGACACTGTGTTGTAGACCATTTAACTATTAGAACAGCACTATGTTGTTAGCTGCAGTACTTGTGTCTTACGGCATCATTAATATTGGCAGTATTTTAGAATTGAAAGTTTTGAGATTAAATCATACTGTGATCACCTTGGCATAAGGTTGTAGGACCTATTATTTTAGCTCATGTTCAGGAATTAGTATCTGTGTTTTAATAAACTGTTAGTGTGATGCCCATAATGGCAGCTGTGAATTGACTGTCCCCACTTGTCACAGAGTTGCTTCCACTATGAAAGCCGGTAGGTGGTGCTGATCCATCTGTGTCTCTAGGTTTTAGGTAGAGGAATATCAGGAAGCATCGGAGTAGTGGCGTCTATCAATGAACAGGAAGGTATAGCTACGGTCAGATTCCCACCTATAGACTGTAGAAAGACTTCGCAAGCATCAGACACACTGACTATTCCATTGTCTAGACTTTGTGTTCCAAGATCAGAGGTAAGGTGATTTTTAAATGCATTGTAAAATGTCACTGCAAATGGTAACTCTACTGTAATGAATAATGTACACAATGCAGAAGCACAGATACTTGGTTGTCTTAAATTTTAGTTGTGATGTGTATTTATATATTGGTGATAATTATTTAAGTCACATTTATATGAAAATTCTTATCTCAATGACAAAATTCAAGTCTGGTTAGAAATATTTCATTGTTGTATGGGTAATTGTTTTGGTCTAGTTTGTAATTTTCTGTATGGTGATTTATTTTTTTAAATGATATTGTAAGAATTAACTCCAGGTAATAACACCCTCATTTCTTATAAACTAACTACTTGAATTTAACTTTTTGCCATGCCCCTCCCCCCACCATCAGGCATTACCTCTTCATAAACTGTCCATTACTGAGAAGGTAGTACAGGCAGTCCAGTCCATGTTGCTTCCTCAGGAGGGAAGTCTCTCTATTCATACCTCACTTCCTGCAACAGGAGATGGGTCAGCTCCTGTGATGGCAGTCGTTCGGCTCCTGGCTGAAATAAGAACAAGGTGAGCACCCTCCAAAGATCCCCTAATGTGTCGAGGTGGTGCAGGCCACACAGGCAGGGGTCCTTGGTGGGCCCTGTCCTCTGGGCTCAGTGGGTCCACAGCATGAAGTTCATGCCTACCCGAGTAACTGGAACCATTTTCTTGTGCCATGTTTACTACAGTTTTGTTGCATTTCCCAATTTCTGCAACTTTTGTTGCAGTCCCGAATTTCTGCACTTTGAAATAAAGTTTAGCTGTTCCCCTACGAAAATAAATGATCAAAATGTGATATATGGAATGCATACGGGAGGCTTCACTTACTTGCTTTGGTAAAAGAACTTTGTTCTTTGCCTTTTTAAAATGGTTCAGGCTACTTACTATGCATCTGGTCCATCACTGCCCAAATTGATAACGAGAGAACAGAGAATGCTCACAGGTGTCAGTGTTGGAAAGAAAAGCAGTCTTTTCCTGAAAATACATTTATTTACCATTAAACAACAGAAACTAGTGTTGCCTTTGATAATGAGACTTCTCAGAAAGCTCTCACATGTATTTTGACTCGGGTAAGAATCAGAAAAATACAGGTATTCCAAGCGCTTGGATTCCTCTTAGTCCCAGAACACTGATCTTGCCCGTGGAGTGCAGTGTAGGAAAAGCTTTTAAGAGGCAGTGCTGACTTCTTACCCGACACTGTGTGTCTCCATTTAGTGGAGGTGACAACCACTTTTCCCTTTTCTGATAGTCTGTGCAGTGTCAGCAGTTACTGTATGGGGAAAGAGAAGTTATTTATGCATTTCCAAACCAGCCCAGCTCAGGAGAAAAGTAAGAGGAAGGGGGAGTTTGAACCTTGTTGTAAATTAGGGGACAAAATTGATTGAAATGTTTTTCACAGTTGACTTTTTAGAGAATGAACATTGATGACTTTGAAATATTGTAAATCTTTTAACATTAAGAGCATGCCTGGTCATGGCCCAGCTTTTAGAAGACAGCTTATTTTGTGAAGAATTCATACAACAGTGCCCAGCAGCTGTTGAAGTTCTTAACCTAGTAGCCCAGGAATGCAGTGCTGGTGAGTACCTGTTATGGAAAGGATCTTATCTTACTGAGTTTTGTGAGCACGTTGCAGTTTGATAGTGGAACGTAAACAGTTCTCATACACACATCCACCACACAGCTGAGCTCTACACTTAACAGGTATAAAACCTGTTAACACTTATTACAACTCACTTTTATCCAGATCTAGAAATGGAAATGAAAAACTTTCAGTACACACCAAGTAGGAAATCAGCATTTTGCAGTCTAACTTTAGGACCATGTCAGGATGTTTTTTTTCCTCGATTCATATGGAGTCATTGCCTTTATTTGCCTATTAGAACTGTCTGTGAATGGTCCTTAGTGCTGCAGATGCTTTCTGACTGTTGCGATTGGCTACATATGAATTCGAAGTCAAGAGCATACACGAACGTCCATCTGTGTGTGTTTCTCTGAAAATGTTTACACAAGTACACAGATAGGGAGACTGATAGAACGAACCCTCATGCTTCCATTGCCTGTGTCAGCAGCTGTCACTCATAGCCAACCCTGGCCCACTGCACTGTTCCCTCCTGATCGTTTCTAAGCCAATTTTTAGACAGTATTTTATCCATAAACATTTTCGTATGTGTCTCTAGAAAACAAGGACTCTTAAAAAAATAACCACTATGCCATGATCACATCTAAAAAATTAACAGTAATTCTTTAATATTATTAAATATCTAGTCAGTGTTCAGCTTTCTAATTCTCTCAATAAGTCATACTTGTTTTTACATTTGCTGATGTAATCAGGATCCAAGTAAAGTTTATACATTGTAATTCATTACTATGTCTTTTAAATTTCTTTTAAAATATAGATTTCTCTTGGTGTCTCTTTTTTCCCCTTGAATTTATTTGTTGAAAGGTTTCCCATAGTCTGGATTTTGCCGACTGTATCCCTATGGTGTCATTTAATATGTCCTTTTGTCTTCAAATTTCTTGTAAATTGATAGTTGGCCTGGATGTTTTTAAGTGAAAATTCATGCTTTGTCCCCAAGGATATAATTGGACCATATGTGAAATTTTTCACAATTATTTTAGCATTCCTCCAGGGTTCTAGTACTAGCATTTTCATAAACTGTAAGAAAGAAATGAATCTTAAAGTTCCTTAATAGTTTTAGTTTATTTTTTAGTCATTTTTATTCATTTTATTTACAATTCCTGATTTTATCTGCTTTTTGAGTAACTCTAATCTTGTTTCTGCCCTTAAATTGTTGCCCCTTTTTACATGGTAGTGATTTCTGTTGGTTTGTTTTTGCTTTTTAATTTGTCTTCATTCTGTATCTGTTTCGCTTCTCAAATCTCCTCCCTCTAATGAGCATAGTGGACCAGGGGCTGTTATTGAAACTCAGAGAGGCCCTCAGAGTAAGAAATAAAACACAAGAAAAGCAGTTTGCTAGACTTCTCGGGTGAATTACTTGTGATTAAATTTTTGCCCGTAATTTAGCATTATACTTGTGATAGGTCCTTAGTTCTCTGCCTCTGCTTTTTAATATTCTTGGTTTGGGTTGCATATAAGACATTTTTGGATGATTTTATCAAACATATAACGTGCTGAATTAACCACTTGCTTTTCTATAAGACTCTACTCTTTCTGAATATCCTCTTTGATGCATTTTATGAAATAAAGAGGTCTTAATCTGTGAAGTTAACTTTGGTACTTAATGTACAAGCTAGAAATTATAATAATTTTGAGCAGTGATAGAAAATAGTTTTAGTAATAACCCACCTAGCCATTTTCTCTACTAGAAAAGAACTCTGGTAAAAAAGGGTTCGAAAGAAACATGTAGGAAGTGCTTATTACTTGCTACAAAAGAGATGACTATAAGTTTATATACATAAATTTATATTCTAAAATAGTGTCCTATGTCATAAAATATAAAGGTGCTGACTTCTCAGTCATTTACCTGTAAAAAACAAACAATCCCTTCTCCCTCAGCATCTGGGTTACTTTGCAACACAACAGTGGATTCTCAGAGCCTGCAGAGAGTCTTAGTTTCTGCTTAAGATAAATGGTGTTTAATAAAGAAGATTCAGGGTGGTGGGTAGAGGAGAAAGTTCTTTGATTTTTATTTTTAGTGTGTTAATATTTTTTTATTTCACATATGAAAATGTTATAAAATTTATAGGCAATAACATATTGAGTCTCGAAAATGAAAAAGTTCAATGAATTCCTTCTGTTTTACTTTATCAGGAATAAATTAAGTGGCAGATTTAGCCATTGTAATGTTAACTAACTCATATCCAAATTTTACAGCTTCCCTGGTCCAAGGAAGAATATCTAATTCCATTTGATCCAGGAAGATAGCACTACAGAGCTTTTTCCCATGAAGAAATATTCCTGAGAAATTAACCCGATCCCTTGGTTGAAATAGCGTAGAAAACAGATTTTGAAACTGAAGAAAAGGCTTATAGAAACCAAAAAAAGTTCTTAATTTTATTTTGTATGCTTACAGAAACCAGAATCTCTTGGGTTCAGCTTTTTTCTCTTCCTTCCTTCCTATATACACTCATTCCTCAAGCCAGAGGTTTATCTCAAACTTTGAGAGTTCATTAAGAATCCTGGGAAGCATGTTTTAAAAAATGCTGACCAAGCTCTACCCAAAAGTCACAACTGTAAGTTGCAGGGGACCCAGGACAGTTGTACTCAAGCGTCACCTGAAGGAACAGTGCTCTGACTCCTGCCTTGACCCCCTTCTGTATCCGCCTTCCCCGTGCTGTCCTGGCTTCTGCATGGGCAGCCCTTCCCCAGGACAGACCCGGCAGCGGTTCCTCTTAGAAGGACCCCAGCTCCTGAACACACCAATGTTAAAACTATAGTCATTGCTGCCTCTGGAGTCAGCTCTCCCCTCTGACTTCCGTTTTAGGTGACCCTCAGACACTGAGTCGAGTGTGATGCCTCCATCCTGTCCTTACACACCAAACAGTAGCCATATCTGATTCTTCCTTTAAAATGCTCCTGAAATGTATCCCTTCCCACCCGTGTCTTCCACCAGCTCCTGAAGTCAGGTGCTTTCTCTCTTGAGTTTAGACATCTACATTACTCTCTGAACTTTTCCTTCTTAAACCTCGTCTTTTCCCATTGTCGTCAGCTACTCTTCTGGAGCCCCAATTTGAGTGGCGGTTGTCAGGGGCATGGAGCTGTCACCAAGGGGCTGGCTTTCCCAAGCATGGTTACTACTGTGAAGTTGTCATTTCTGGGTCAGAATAGCCGGTTGTGGTGGTTATTTGTTACTGTGACCAAAGCACAATTTCTCATTTCTGTCTTGAATTTCAAGTACAGGAGCTTTTTACTCTCACGTGAGAGTCTATCAGTTCTCCTCTTACGTTAAGTCTCCCTCTTACAGAAGACATGCCTCAGCTCTGCCAGGTAAGCCCTTGCTCCCTTGTCCTCCCTAAGAAGTGCTGCTCCCTTCTTATTTGGTATGATTCCCCCAGTCTGCACTGGACTGTCTCCGTGACACTTGTGACTGGTTGATTATAAGGACATTGTTGCAAATAGTTCATTGTATCATCCAGTTTAAGGCCTCTCAGAATAATTTTTAAGTCATTTTAACCAAAACTATTGCAAAGTGCTTACCGAAAATAGCTGGGCTCTTTGTTGACTAGTTTACAATGGGCTCCATGGATCTTGCAACTGAATACTTTCCCTCTTTGATTTGTCCATTGGGAAGCAGGTCTGGGCTCGTGCCCTCTGGGAGTAAAGGAAGGACACTGGGCACACACCTCACGGCCTGCCCTCGTACCTGCCTCCACTTTGACTCTCTTGTGTCTTTGCCTCAGTTTTCCTGCCACCTTCTAATCCATGCCATTGGATTGTATTAGCCATGGTATAAGTTCATAAATCTTTCTTGCTATTTTCCGAAACAGCTCTGTGCTTTACTTTTGTTGGACTATATTTTATTCCTCCTAAGACATCTTTTTCTAAAATTGTGGTATAATTCACATACCATAGTTTACCATTTTAAAGTGTACAACTCAGTGGGTTTTCATATACTCACAGAGGTGTGCAACCATCACTACTATCTAATTCCAGCACATTTCCAGCCCCCCCATTGACCCACCAAAAAAACTCTGTGCCCAGTAGGCAGCCATTCCTCATTATACTCCTTCCCCAAGTCCCATGGCAACCACCAGTCTACCTTCTGTCTCCCTGGATCGGCCTGCCCTGGGCATTTCATGTAAATGGAATCATACAGTGTGGGCCTTTTAGTTAGTCTGGTTTCTTTCACTTAGCCTCATGCTTTCAAGGTTCACTTGTGTTGTAGCAGGAATCAGTGGTGGTTCCTTATTTTTTATGACTGAATAATATTCCATTGTCTGGGTAGACCACGTTTTCTTATCCATTGATCAGCTTGTGAACACTTTTGTTCCTGCTTTTTGGCTGTTTTGAATAATGTGCTATAAACATTCACATGCAGGTTTTTATGGGAACATATGCCTTCAGTTCCAGTGGGTATATATTTAGGAGTAGAATTATTGGGTCTTACAGTGATCCTATGTTTAATTTTTGAGGAACTGCTTCCTTTTTTGCTTAACTGTTTTCCAAAGTGGCTACACCATTTTACAATCCCACCAGCAATGTATGAAGGTCCCAATTACTCCATACCCTGGCCAACACTGGTGTTGTCCCTCTTTTTTGTTATAGCTATCCTAGTGAGCTCTATGTATGAAGTGGTATCTCATTGTGGTTTTGATTTGCATCTTTCTAATGACTAATGATGTTGAGCATCTTTGCATATACTTATTGACCATTTGTATATCTTTGCAGAAATATCTTTTCAAATCCCTTGCCCATTTTAAATTGGATTGTCTTTTTATTGTCGAGTTATAACAATTCTTTATATATTCTAGATATACTAGTCCCTGATCAGATATAATTTAATAATATTTTCTTCCATTCTATGGGTTATCTTTTCACTTTCTCAAAAGGACACATCTGTGTCTCTTGAAAAACAAAAGTTTTTCATTTTCACGAAGTCTAGTTTATATAATATTCTTTCATTATTTGTGCTTTTGGTATCCTATCTAAGAAAACATTGCCTAATCTAAAGTAATGAAGATTTACATCTATATTTTCTTCTCAGAGTTTTATAGTTATACAGCTATAGGGTTTTTTTTTAGGTCTTTGATCCATTTTCAATAAATTTTTGTGTGTCATACGAGGTACACCAGAGACATCTGACTATCCTAATCAAGATTATTCTCATAGTGCCAAGCCACCCGGAATACCCTTTCTTTTCTGCTTATTGAAATCCTGTATTTCCTAAGGTCTAATTTAATGCTGTCTTCATTTAACCTTTCTGGATCCTGGGATGAAGTCATCAGTCACTCATTTGCGCCTGTGTTTGTGCCTCATATAACAACACCCTACAACCCTGTACTCTGTTCTTCACTGTGTGTGCGTACGCATGTACCTGTATTATCTCAGTGCCCAGATTGGGGGCATCAGCTCATCTGGTCTATACCCTCCAACACCTTCCATGGCACCTTGCTGATAGATGTTTGATGGATATTGGACTTTCTTTAAAAATCCATTTAGATTATAAGAATAATAGCCTTTATTTGTTAGATGATAGCAACAGCTTTTATTTGAATGTTTGCTCTGTGCTAAGGACTTGGCTAAAGCTTCCCTTCAGTTATTTCGTCTCATCTTCACAACCACCCCATGAGGCATAGGCACCATTATTACCCCCATCCTGGAAGTGAGTTGGCAGATATTGAGGACTAGAGCCAGACTCTGAGTCCACACAGCCCAGCTCCAGGGCCCATGCTCTTGGCCACGTGGCTCTGCTGCTGAGCTCTGTGTAGTAGATAAAGATGTCTCAGGGTCTAAGCCTTTTTGCAAGAATTGGAATAATCTCTGCAAGCATTGCTTTGACCCTACTCCAAAGGAGGTGGAACCCTGTTTTCACACACTCGGCGTGTCCCCTGCAGGAGAGCGTCTGGCAGTTGTGGAGGTGCAGTGTGAACGGCTGAGGATGCTCTACCGGGACTGTGCTCGGCCCCCGCCTCCGCCACTGCAGGCTGACCGGAGACAGGTGAGTCCTGTGCAGTCACCACGCCTCCTGCCCACTGCAGTACGCGGCATTGACGCACACCAACTAGCACGTTAGTGGTATTTAGAATGAGTGTCTGCAAAGGTGTTTGGAGGTGTGTGCTGCAGTGACAAGCAGAGGAGCAGAGTCATTAATTTATAAATTTCTATGTCATCAATAACAGAAAAAGAAAACTTTTTCAAAATTCTAGGTCTATAGTCTATCTCATAACAAAAAGAATGTTAGAATGAGAGAATAATTAAAAAGCAAAAGTGGCGGAACGTTAACAGTTGGTATGTCTGTAACCGTGCCTATAGGGCAGCATAATTCATAATAGCCAGACTGGAAACAACCTAAATGTCCATCACCTAATGAACAAATGCATAAAATGTGATGTCTGTGATTCCTTTCATTTGAAATGTCCAGACCAGGCAAATCCATAGACACAAAAGCAGATTGATGGTTGCCAGGGGCTGAGGGGACAGAGGGATGGGGGTGACTGCTGACAGGCAAGGGTTTTTTAAGGAGGACAAAAATGCTCTAAAATTAGATCCTGGTGATGCATGCACAACTCTGAATAGTACTACTCTAAAGTAGTATCATTATAATCACTACCTTCCATTTAGCTGTGCACTTGAAATGGATAAATTATATTTCAAAAAAATTAGTGCAGTTAAGTAAGAGAATATAAAAATTGTAGTGTTCTTGCAGTTTTCCTATAGGTTTGAAATTAATTCAAAATAAGGTTTAAAATATATGTATATATAAAAGAAATGTCACCTGAAATCTCAACATCTCCAGTTACCTATTTTTTTTTTTTTTAACAAAAATGGGTTTCTGCAGTCCATACTGTTCTGTGTCTAGCTTCCCCCCTCTGTAAATGAGTACCTTTCCACACCAACCAATCCACAATAGTCCAGCATATAGTTGTACCTCACTCAGCGAGTTTACTCACTCAGGCTTTTATTATTACAAATCCTCATTGTCTCCAGTTTTCACTTTAACAATCCTTGGAGCTAATCTTTGCGTGTATCTTTTTTAAAAAGATTTTATTTATTTTTAGAGAGAGGGTAAGAAACATTGATTGGTTGTCTCCTGCACACGCCCCAATCGGGGACCTGGCCTGCAACCCAGGCACATGCCCTGAGCGGAAATCGAACTGGTGACCTTCAGCTTTGTGGCATAATGGTCTACCAATTGAGCCACACTGATCCGGGCTTTTAGTTCTTTTTTTATGATAAAAGTGAAATGGAGGGATTTTTAAAAACATGCTTTTATCTGATAGGGAAGCTTGAAATTTTATGATTAGATTTATTAAAAACTATGAAAGTGAAAAAATAAGGCAATTAAACTAACAAAGTAAAAAGGGAGTATGACCTTTTTTTGCTTTGAGCTGAATACTAAGTCATAGTAATATAAATTCTGATTCCTGACTGAACTAAAATATGTCCTCTAACTGCACTGGGAGTGTGAGGGTGTGTGTGTACATGTGTGTAAGGAGAAGTAGGTAGGTGGGAGTTAAAACCTCTTTGTCATAATATAGGATAAATGATGTCTTAACAGGATATTAAAAATAGCATTATAAGCATAGAAGGAGAAATATAGAGGTTAAGTATCAGAATTAACAGTTAAAAGAGTTGGGAAGGATTGTTTCTAGAGAGGAAGGTAGGGCATAGGGAAGGAGACTGCCTTTTTTTCAACCAAGAGTTTCCTTTGGAGAAAAAAAAGATACGCTATTAAATGAAAATTATTTTTCTTCTTAGAGTAAAAAGGGATTTGTGTTTGCAATTCTATTGAATGAGAGTTTTCCCCAATGCAGCCCAAAGAAATAACTTGGAGCCCTTCGAGAGTGTTCCCGCCGGTTCGAGCCTGCATGTTCTCCTCGCACCTTACTTCTGTCACCTTCCTGGCCGACCCCAGTGCCGGGGGCGGCCTGCCCCGGGGCACCTTCATCTATGCCACCTCACCCCTGCCAGTTCAGGTGAGAAATCACATGACACGCTGGCTTTCGTCTCTTTCCTTCAAATTTGAAAGAAAAGGCAAGTTCCAGCTCCCAGGTTGAGCCCTCTGATTGTCTGCCGACTCTTGGTGTTTCTTCAGGCCCCATCTTTTTACTGGGAAATTGAAGTTGTTTCCTATGGAGATACTGATGACGACACTGGACCAATAGTTTCCTTTGGCTTTGCTACCGAAGCAGAAAAACGAGATGGGGCTTGGACTAATCCAGTGGGCACTTGTCTTTTCCATAAGTAAGTGGCTACTATCACTGTTACTTTAAAAAAAAAAGTGGGTTGGGTGCTTTAATACTAAAGTAGTACCATTATAATCACTGCCTTCCAAAATGTATACAGTACTAGTTGGAAATGTGGTCATGTTTAGGAAAAGAGAATAGCTCTGAGGATTTCTCTGCTAATTACTCTCAGGCCGCTGACCCCTCCCCACCTGCTCGCCCGCCTGCCTCCACGCCAGCGAGTAGCCTTGTCGTTGACTCCCCTTGTTCTTTCTGTAGCAACGGCCGGGCCGTGCACTACAACGGCTCCAGTTTATTGCAGTGGAAGAGCGTTCGCTTGGACGTGACTCTCTCTCCTGGTGAGTGCAGCGGGAGATTTTTTTTTTTAACCTCTGTATTTCTATTGTTCCCAGGTGTTGGTTACTAAGTAGGTTAAAAGTTTAAAATTAAATAAACTTAGCAACTGGAAACAAGCAATGTGTCCTTTTTTTTTTAAATATTTAATTTATTTATTTTTAGAGAGAGGGGAAGGGAGGGAGGAAGAAAGAGAGAAAAATTTTCATGTGAGGGAGAAACCAGTTGGCTGCCTCTCGTATGTGCCCCAACTGGGGACCGAACCTGCAACCCAAGCATGTGCCCTGACTGGGGACCAAACCAACGAACTTTAGCTTTGTGAGATGATGCCCAGCCAACTGAGCAACACCAGTCAGGGCCAGCAGTTTGTGCTTTAGTGCGAACCAAACCTTTGTCATTGTCGTTCCCTTGTTTACTCTGAACCTGTCATTTTCTGAGACCATTATCATTTAGAGCCTCCATCTGGTGCCTTCGGAGTCGCATTTACTTTCGTTCCTCCACCATAAGAAAATCCTGAGATTTTGCTTCTTTCTCAAGTTTGGTCTGTCATCAGCTTGCCATTGAGAAGCAGATAAATAGCTTCAAGAATGGGGAACTGTACCGCTAGCCGTGAGGCACTGGTGAAATGCATTAACATGAAATGTAGACACATGCCACAGACGTTGCTTTTAATAGCCTAAACATCTGGTCCGGCGTCAACAAAAACTGCACGGATGTTCCAGTCACATAGATAATTAGTTCAGTTAAAAATTGTCTTTTCCGCCTGGCTGGTGTAGCTCAGTGGATTGAGCGCGGGCTGGGAACCAAGTGGTCCCGGTTCGATTCCCAGTCGGGGCACATGCCTGGGTTGCAGGCCAGGTCCCCGGTGAGGGCCATGTGAGAGGCAACCACACATTGCTGTTTCTCTCCCTCTCTATCTCCTTCCCCTCTCTCTGAAAATAAATGAATAAAATCTTTTTAAAAAAAAAATTGTCTTTTCCCCCTCCTGGTTTTTGGCCTCCTTGTAAGTAACTTGATCTGTGTAATAGATAAATTTGGATCAGTCCTACCTGTTCCAGCAGCAGCAAAATACAGGCGTTTTCCTTCTAACATTAGCAGCAGCCAAAGGTGTTGGCTACTTGTTTTCAGACAGGACTTGTTTTAGCATCATCTCTGATGAAACAGATTGTTACGTGTGGTAGACGATCTGGATGCTTAGGGAATACCAAGTCACTCCGTCCAGGAGACACTCTCGGGAAGCTGTCTGGGTGTCATCCCTTATCCTCGAGGGAACTGCTTATTAAACAGCACTTTTCGGAGGGGGGTACTGTTTTCACTTATGATTAAGTTATGACTAGGGAGTCATTTCCTGGCAGTTATTTCTCCCTTACTTTATGGAGCAGAACTGTGGCATCACAGCCAAGTACATACTGAAGTGCTTTAAGCACAAAGAGGGGTGGGGAGGACAGGGGAACCGCAGTCGGAGTTTTTTGTTGTTCATTACTGTCATTTGTTTTGTCTGATCACATTTGGTTTTTGAAAGTATTTTGGACTGGACCTCAGGCACACATGCTACCTTCTTCTTGGAGAACGTTTTGTGTGGAAATCGGTACTCACGTGATTTTTACAACATAATCTCAACCTCTGTGCCAACACTTCCAGGGTCCATTCATTAGCAGATGCTCACTGAGCGTCCCCCTTGTGCTGAGCTCTCTCCTCCCCCCCAGGAGTGCCATGGCGAGCCATGGCCGTCCCCTGCCGCCGGGCAGCCAGTCCCAGTGTGGCATCTAAGACGTATCAGACCCTGTGATGAAAAACAGAATCATAGGACTTTAAGCACTTATTGGAGAGTTTACAACAGATTAATTGTAAAGCTACATGTGCTAGCAATTTCTCTGGAGCAGCCAACATCAGAGTGCTGATGTGGACAGTCTCCTCTTGGGTCCCTAAGCTCTGTCCCGGTATCCAGTTACCTCATGAGGAGCAGCAGGGCTTCTGTTATCTTAGCTTCCTGTGAAAGCGCCCTTAATACATGTAAGTGGGGGGCGTGTGTGCTGTAATGATGTCCCTTCAGGTTACGTTGTGGGCCGAGACTTAACTTACATTTTTAAGAACATTCCTAAGCCTTCTACAGGTTTATTGGGAAAATACTACCTTTTTATCTTATGCCATTAGTAATCTTACATGTGTCAAAAGAAAGAAACCTCTATTTCTCCATTTAAAATTCATACCCAGCCTTCACTGGTATGGCTCAGTGGACTGAGTGCCGGCCTGCAAACCAAAAGGTCCCCAGTTTGATTCCCAGTCAGGGCACAGGCCTGGGTTACGGGCCAGGTCCCCAGGTGCAGGTGTGCCAGAGGCAACCAATCCATGTCTCCCTTTCTTCCGCCTTCCCTTCCCCTCTCTCTAAAAGTAAATAAATAAGAATCTTAAAAAACTTATCATACCCAGTGTTTTCCTTTTTGTCTTGGGCTGCCAGGAAAATAAAGGCTAAATTTAATGTGTAATTATGGTAACTAACTTAACTCAGACACTAGGCATTTTTCTTTTTCTAGACATTTTCTTTTTAAAATTGTTTACTTTTAGTGTTACTTTATGTTTATTTAAATACAGTACATTACCTCATGTCTTTTTCAGAGGTATTCAATGGCACAAATAAATAAAAACAAAGACGGTCAATGATATGTGGCCTCATCACACTAGTTGCAGTTTGGAAGTTTATTTAATAGGAAAAGGGAAAAATAGTGCATTTCCTTCCTGTTTTCTGCCGTAGGTGACGTGGCAGGAATTGGCTGGGAGAGAACTGAGGGGACTCCGCCTCCTCCAGGGCAGCCAGCCAAGGGCCGGGTGTACTTCACCTACTGCGGCCAGCGCCTCACGCCGTATCTCGAGGACGTCTCTGGTGGGATGTGGCCTGTGGTTCACATTCAGAAAAAGGCAGGTTTGCTTATTGGGTTGGAAATCAAATTCTCCTTAGTACTCGATGATGCTCAGCCACATTGGAAGAGGGGAAATCTATTGATACTTTACTAAGCCCACCAATTCAAATGTAGTCTCATCCAGAAACTCCCTCACAGACATGTCCAGACGTCTTGTCTATTCTGGCACCCCATGGCCAGCCAGATAAGCTGACACTTAATACTAACCATCACACTGTGTTGGAAAATCAGACTTTATGAAAGCAAGTACCAAGCATATCTGATCATGTCCTCATTACTCTGAGGAAGTGATATTTGAACCAGGTCTGGAATATTTACTGGTCTTAACTAGGCCAGATTGGAACAAAGTATGTTCCAGGTGAAGGGAACAGCATGTCAGTGGCTTCAAGTAGAAAGGAACAGCATCGGAAACACAAAAGGTCATTTAGTAGCAAAGTGCGTGAGAGTGCGAGGTGAGGGTAGGCAGGGCCGGCTCGTGCAGCACTCTAAGTGCCAGTGTACACAGTTACATCTGCCCCTCAGTCTGGTGTCCCGTGATGTCCCATAGCTGGGGCCATTCTTATGGTTTGACGTGTAGTGAAGGTCACCTCAGGGTTTTAAAATAAATAAGCCTGAGTCCTTTCAAATCCTTTATTTGCTCTCCTTTCCAGAACACCAAGACTCGAGCTAACTTTGGCTCCCGCCCATTCGCTTATGCTGAAGGGCAGGCCCACCGCAATGCCGCTGACCTATGCACTGACCTGGCAGAGGAGATCAGTGCTAACTTTGAGGCCCTGCCCTTTGCCATGGCATCTGACAGTGACAATGATGCTGGCACCAGTATTGCGTCAGACCCGGGCACTCACGGGCCACCATGCCGGATTGCGGCCGTGGCCACCGCTCAGCAACGTAAGCTGCCTCCGCCCAGGCCCCCACTGCATCCTGGGAATGCGACTGCTGTTAGTTTCAGAAGTCCATTTAACTTGGGCTCACTCAGGTGCTCATGGGGAACAGGATAACTGGCCCGGTGAAAGGAAATGGGGAGCAGAAGGAAGTGTGGCAGACTGGAAAGCACACCCCCCACATATAGGAGGCCTGCCATCACCCAGTGCCACGTGGAACGTGGCCGAGTGAGAGTGCAAGCCTGAAAGATGGTCCATTTTTTGTTAGAGATAAAAAAGCTCAGTATCTTATATGAAATCTCATTTTAAAATGTTAATGTCTCCTTTGAATTGTTTTAAAACTGAGGTCATAAAAGAATAATGAAATGCTAATTGTGGAATCTAGGTGGTAGGTATATAGGTGTGCACTAAAAAGGCTTCTGTTATTCAAAAAATTTCATGATCAAAATGAATAAAACTGAGTTTTCCAAACTAAAGATGTCTGCAAGCCATATTGGGCCTCTGGGATACTGGTTTGCAAACTGTCTTAAGTATCTGTTTAATTCTTATGATGAAGAGCTTTCTAGATTATTCTCTAAGTTTAATTATAGCCATAAAACCTATTATTGTAGGATTCAGGGTAATCATAAAAAATTAGTTATTCCTTGGCTCTGCACTTGAAAATCCTTCCAAGTATTAGGAGTCTTTCCGCCATGTAAATGAAGGGATCACATTTGTCCGAGGTGAGAAGTTCATGATGTTTCCAGCCTGCTCTTGCATGGAACTCACTGTCATTGTGCTTTGTTACAGAGTATGATAGTGACACTTCCTGTCACTACAAAGTAGAGCTCAGCTATGAGAATTTCATCACCTCTGGCCCAGACCCCCACCCGCCTCCCATTGCAGATGATGAAAGTGATGACGATGACGATGACGACATCCCACAGGTAAGAGACTCACAGCATCCACTTAGTCTCCTGGTGCCCAGGACAAACCATGAAGAATGATTTTGATCTGAGTGTGCAAGGCTGGAATTGGTGTACTTTGAATAATGACACTGGGTTTCAACAGTGACTCTGGAGTCCTTGTTTTTCTAAGCTACACATCAGTAGCAATACCTTTTGGGCCCTTTTGCCAATACAGTCCAGATGTTGGAGAAATGAAGTACTTTGGCAGTAATTCAGCAGCAAAGTTTGCTTTAGAGGGAACGAAGAGAAGGCCCCAGTCTAGCATTGCCTCCCCAGCAGCCGAGGTGTATTTAGTGTGGTCCACATGGTGTATTTGTGTTACTGGCATGTGAGGGGTGAGGACCTCAGGGGTGAGAGCTGGTAGTTAGGGCAGGACTGATGCCTGCGCGAGGCGTTCTCTCTCTGATCATGAGTTTGCCTTCTTCCAGGAGGACCACTACGCCCTGCTGGTGAAAGCGTGGGAGACCAAGGTTTTTCCTACTATCCGGAGACGCTTCCGCAATGAAGCAGAGCGGAAATCGGGCCTGGACCAGATAAAGGGCGCTTTACAACTAGGTCTGGTGCTTTGTGTTTTCCTAAGGAGCTCACGTCATGATTCGAACAGATGCATTTAGGGGACACTCAGTATGCAACTCAGGAAAGGGGCTCCTCTAAACTTGGGCTAAACCTCACAGTGTCTTCTCCCTGTGCCTTTACTAAAGTCCGTGGTCTTGGCCTTCATTGCCAGGTTTTTCTCTCCTTGTCAGTGTAACTCTGTGTTTTTCGGTTGACGGGCTACTAAAGTGAATCTGGCATGGCTATATGAGGCAGCTGGGTGGTCTGGTGGTTACTAGCTTGGGCTCTGAAGTTGTAGAAGTGCTGTTTACCAGATGCATGACCTTGGGAAGGTTATTTAACCTTTCTGGACCTTCCTTACCTTTAAAATGGAGTCAGTAATGGTAACCACCTCTCTCTTATTTCTATGAGATAGAAATAAGTTAATGCAGAAAAAGCTCCTAAAAACAGTGCCTGGCACATAGTAAGTATTCCATTGAAACAGTTCTAAATGTCACAGTCATTAATGATAGTGAGATCTTTTTCTCCCACTGGCTCCAGTTTCTCTAGCAAAGAATGATGTAGAGTTTGACCCCAGACAGTGGATTGTTATTGAATCTTAAGTACAAATAGCTGGTTTCTGTGTTAAGGCATTTCCTCACTTTATGAGTGAAACACATGCTTTTTGAGATGCAGAAATAAATGCCTTTTCCCAGCAGGCACAGCTGCCTTTCGGTGGAGCATTGGTTTGGTTTTCTGTCTTCATGGTGGCCATCAGAGATGGCGTAAAAGGTTTAGTTGTTGTCCCTGTGTTAGCAGTCTTTCTCCGCTTTTAACTTCTGTCCTGAGACTAGGACCAAATAAAAAGAAAAGTCCCTCAGAGACTTTTATTTTTCTTGGCCACCTTCTATGCTGAGTCCCTGATTTCCAGGGATAGATGAGTAGTTCCTTTTTCTCATTGGCGCCAGGACTAATCAGAGACAGAATGTGAGAGAGCAAGACTGTGTGTGTGTGTTTTCCATGCTTTCTTGCCCCAAAGCTTAGACCTATGACAGTGGGATGATCTTGTTAATACTTAACCTGTAGGAATATTCATATATCCTGTGACATAGTGTGAATGCTTCTTGCTCTTATCGGAGCTCTGTTTCAGCTGCGGGTCCAAATTCCAGGGCAGATCATTTATGTTCTCCTCTCGTCTCTTAAGAGTTTCAGGCAGAGGGAGCAATGTTAGAAAGATCCTTGGGTGGGAGTTCCACGTTCACATGGGAGTATGAGGGAACAGCGATAAGGCTCAGCCCATGGAGCTGAAGAGGACAAGTGAGGGAGGGGCAGCAGGAAGTGAGCTGAGAGGGATTCGGAAGCAGTGTCAGTCTTGGCAGGGACTTTGGATTTTATTCTAAGTAAAATGGGAAGCCATTGGGGGTTTTAAGCAAAGGCGCAAGATAATCTGATATAGTAGGTCCTATAGATAAAAAGATAATTTGTCATTCCTCCTTCATTCTCAACATCAGAAAGATTCACCCTTTTCATGTTGTGTTAGACTGAAGAACAGATCTGAGCTTGTGTTCAGAGGACTTTCGCATAATAAGTGTCATGACAAATTCCTTACTGCTGGCTGGAAGCAGCAAGGCTGGTCATTGGTTTTCTGAGCAAGGAGGGCTATGTTTCAGTTGCATTTTTATTGTCACCAATTTATTCACTTATTTGTCCATGCACACAACATGTGCCTCCCAGAGCCAGGCCCTGGGCTAGGGAATAAGGAATCTTCTGTGAACAAGACTGAGATGCTCCCTTCTCACAGAGCTTACGTCCTGGTGGGCAGCCAGTAAGGAAACAACAGACAGCACCGTCGTAAGGGTGGATCTCGAAGCCACAGCATCGGTGCCGAGCACAGCCCAGTCCAGTGTGGCTCCTCCGCCAACGCAGTGTCTAAGCTGAGACCTGCCGCTAATTCAGCAAGCACAGGATTAGGGTTAAAAAAATGAAGCACTATTTGTTCAGGGAACCTGGTGCTTCTTACTGCTTTGGGAGAGCATGAAACGCGGGGGAGGGACAGACTTTACAGTTCACAGTGCGTACGTGGAAAGCTCTCATATATGACCATTGGCTGCTGTGCCTTTATTTCCATGTGGGTTCTGCTTAATTAGGATTTTTCTTTTCTTTGACCATTTGTTCCCGGAGCCATTCTGAATATCTGTGGCCAAGTGTGCCTTCTCCTCCTCTGCTCCCAGTTCAGAGGAGGGAGAGTATAGTCAGCACAGCAGAAATGGGGTTACCCAAAGGCAGCTGCAGGACCTGAGCTGGACCAGTGGCTCCTGGGCTCAAGACTCACCCGGAAGCGCCTGCGGCCCCTGGCATACATCTTGGCCAGGCGTTCTCTTGGGATCCATCTTTGTGAGCATGGCCAAGCAGCTGAACTATATTAATTTAAATGTAAAACATTTCCCTTCCGCACACAATATCCTTCAATATAGTGGTGGCAAAAGCTGAAGGAGACTAGGGAGATGGCCTGTGGTACCCAAAGGACCACCTCCTTGAGGAGGAACCCTTACAAAGGGTAATGAAACCACCTCTGGGCTGTTCTTTTTTAATCTGGCTCTGTCCCCAGCCCCCAGGTTCCTGCTGAGCAGACAGCAGAGTATTTTTTCTTCTCTCGAGTCCTGGGGCAAAGGTTATTTTTCTGTAATCTACTATTAAGCCGCATTTCTTGTTTATTCTGTCTGACCCTTCCCTCTCTAAGCTTCCTTCTCTCATTCCAGCCCCGTTCTAAACTGTGCTTGGAAAGCCGCTGTGCCTTTTCCTTACAGCAAATAAAGGACCGCAAACCGAGCGATGGTAGATGCATGTGAGGGCGATGAGCCTTGTTTAAACGCAGGCGCTGTCAGTACCTGCTCCTTCACCCACAGCCTCCCGGGCAGTGTGGCACCAAGAGCAGGGTGGCGCTGCGGTGGCCACAGCAGAGGGAGGCATCTGCCCCACCTCCTTGCCCTCCCCACAGGACGGTTGTCCTCAGGGCTTCAGACATTTGTTTACTTGGCTCGTTAAATAGCAGTGGCTGTTGCTAGTGAAGGCAATGATGTGTTCTCCCCTGAGACAGGAAAGCAGAGCAGATTTCTGGACAGGAGTTGCGTAGCTCTCTGTCTCTCTTGACTAAGCACCACGTGTTTATTGTAGTAAAATTCAAACAGTACAAAAATGTATAAGGGAGGAAAAAAATAAAGGTTACCCTCGCTTTCTTCTTACTCTCCATTTGTCCTACAGTTTGTTATTTTGACTTAACTAAAATGAAATGACTGCATAATAATACATCATTTTTAACCATTCTGTATTGGTGAATATTTTCTATTAGCAGTGCCACACAGAGTGTTCATTGCACACTTGTGCTTGTGTTTCTGTGGGAGAGACTGCAGAGATTCCTAGAAGTGAGGCATTGAGCACGTTAATTTGTTGGATATTACATAACTGCCATCCCCACAAGGCTACGTGTCTCACCCTCAGTGTTTGAGAGGTTCCTCACCTCTCTGTTCCAGGTGTGGGTCGGTGCCATGGCCAGCCTGCAGGTCACGTGCTCTCCGGGGACTTATGGTGCTGTTCTGTTTTTTAGGCATGGTGGATATTGCCCGACAGACAGTTGAATTCCTGTATGAGGAGAATGGTGGCATCCCAAGAGATCTTTACCTTCCCACCATTGAAGACATCAAAGACGAAGCAAACAAGTTCACAATTGATAAAGTTCGAAAAGGTTTTGCTTTTCCCCTTACTTCTCCTATGAAATGTCCTGTGAAATGAGAAGCAGAGTTTTCCTAAGTGTGAGCTTGAGCCGAGCAGCCGGTGGCTCTCCTAGGGTGACTGTCCTTACTCTGAGTGACATGACCTCTTCCCAGCTCTTCCTTGTGAAACCCTAAAGCTTCCTGGTGGGTACAGTAGACACTTGTCTGGCCTCAGGTGGCCCCCTGCACATTTCCAGGGCTCAGCAGCACGCACAGAGTGAGCCAGGGCAGTGGTACAAAGAGCGAAGCGGGGCGGGCGCAGGGTTCCAGGTAGGCCTCTCAGGGTTAGTCCTGGCTGCTGAGCTAACAAACCGGCACTCTGTGCTTGTACTGTGCGTTTTAGAATTTTCCTGGAATGGGTTGATTCTTTTGATTAAAAAATCTATCACACATTTTGAGGAAATGAAAACACAGAAAAGCACAAAAAAGAAAATTTTAAAGCATTTATTACCTTCACAAAAATATCCAAACATTGGCAGGGGCAGGAATATGTATTTACTTTTCTTCATTTCTTTTTATTTGAGATCTAATTCACATACCATAAAATTTACCCTTTTAAAGCATACAGTTTAGCAGTTTTTAATATATTCACAAAGTTGCACAATCATCAAACCATTGCCTCCAACTGAAGAACATTTTCATCTCCCAGAAGGAAATTCTGTACACTTACCGCTCCCCATTGCTCTCTCCTTTTGGCCTCTGGTTTCTGTCTCTGTAGATTTGCCCATTCTGGGCAGTTTATATAAATGAAATCATACAACATGTGGTCTTTTGTGCCTGGCCTCTCACAGAGTATAATTTTTCAAGTTTCATCCATGTTGTAGCACATGTTGGTTCATTCCTTTTTATGGCAAAATAATATTTTATTGTACAGATAATACCCCATTTTGTTGATCCATTCATCAGTGGGCACTTGGGTCGTTCCTACCTTTTGGCCATTGTGAATAATGCCGCTGTGAACATTCGTGTACGAGTTTTTATATGGGCATGTATTTCATTCCTATCTGTAGGGGTGGAATTGCTGGGTCATATGGTAGCTTTATGTTTAACTTTTTGAGGAAGTGCCAGATTATTTCGCAAAGTGATTGCACCATTTTATCTTCCCACCAGCAATACATGAGTGTTCCAATTTCTCCACACCCTGGCCAGCACTCACTATTGTCTGTCTTTATGATCATAGCTATCCCAGGGGTGTGAAGTGGCATTTCATTGTGGCTTCGACTTGCATTTCCGGATGACTAATGACATTGAATATCTTCTCCTGTACATCTTTTCATTTCTTTTTAGAGAAATGTTTATTCAAATCTTTTGCCCATTTTTAATTGGCTTCTTTGTCTTTTTGAATTTTTTTTTTTAAGATTTTATTTATTTATTTTTTAGAGAGAGGAGAAGGGAGAGAGAAAGAGCAATGTATGGTTGCCTCTCACATGGCCCTCACTGGGGACCTGGCCCGCAATCCAGGCATGTGCCCCGACTGGGAATCGAACCGGGACCCTCTGGTTCCCAGCCCGTGCTCAATCCACTGAGCTACACCAGCCAGGCCTGTCTTGTTGAATTTTGAAAGTTGATAACACGTCGCTGTATTGTCTTCCAGACTAGGCTGTGTTCCTTTTCGCTGTAACTGAACTGAGGGTGTTGCTCAATGCTGTAGAAATACTTCAGACCCTGACGTAGAGGGTGCCAAGGCGGCGGTGGTACATGCTCCTGAAAATGCCTCTCTCCCCTCCTCAGGCCTCACGGTAGTAACCCGCTCTCCAGACAGCAACAACATGGCCAGCAGCACCGTGGGAACTGCTCTGCCGAAGTTCGCCATCCGCGGGATGCTGAAAACCTTCGGGCTGCATGGAGTTGTCTTAGATGTGGATTCAGTGAGTGCACATCCTTTCCTCTTACACTGACGCTTTCATGTCCAGACTCCAGGTACCTTGAAAAGTGCCTATGCAGGTGGATTACTCTTCACACTAGGGGTGAAGAAACCACGCTGAGTGCTGTCAAGCCAGATGGCTTTCCGGAGATGAGCCCTGTTGGGTCATAAACTCTTCACTCTCAGTGTGGTCAGCTCCTTCAGACCTGTGTCTGCCATGCTTTTCTGTCAGCCATGTTCAAGCTGTCCCTGCGTTCTGTCTACCCAAGTTCCAAGGGAAAATTCTCCTGCTGTCCTTGATGAATGGATGATCTGTCGTTGTCATGATTGCTACAGACACAAATCAAAGAAACAGTTTCGTGATTTTGATCACATCATTTCACTGGGTCTCTTAGTCTCGATTTCCTTGTGTATAAAATAAGTGTAGATTGCTATTTTCTTCTTCATTTTGGGGGCCCTCTCAGGGCTCAGCAGGGATTTGGAGCAGGGGAGAAGGAACAGAAGAGAATGCATGAGGGCAAAGCTGAAGCTTTCTTTTGAAAACGAGGTCCCGTTAGCAAGCCATGCCTGCATGACCCTAGGGCGGCTTGCCTGCGTGTGCATTTCCCATGTTTCTCATGCAAGAGAAACTGATGAAATAATGTGTGCTTTAAACCTAAGAGTCCCTGATAAAGAAGTGTCATCCCCACATAGATAAGCTTTTGTGTCTGCATAGAGATGTGTATAATGGTACGTACTATTAATGATTTGAAATTGAAAGTTTTACATTTTCAATGGACTGTATTTGACCAGAAGTTAATTTAAATCATTCCATTTTTAGAGAGGCTATTTACTGGTGGTTGAGTAAGGTGAGCTTTCAAGTAGAAAATTCTATTATACTACCTTCTGAAACAAAGTTCTTATTCTAATTATCAGGAACTATATAACTAACAATATTTTTCAGCAGTGGAAATGTATGAAAGTGAAAACAAGAAAATAAGAAATTTTGTTAGAGTAATAATTGTTATTTCTCAAGTAGTTTGATTCCCTTTGTTTTAATTATAACCCCAAAGCAAAACTTATATTGGTATTTGAATCCAGAATGCATATGCTAAGCCTCCTTTTTGTTTTCCTCGCAATAAAATAGAGCTATCAGACAGATTCCCCACTTTTACAAAATTAGTAACATCACGGCAGTGTGCAGTGAACCGTTACTGAAATATAGCTCTATTCTTTTTAAGTTTCCAACTCATAATCATGTTAAAGTTCTTTATTTTACCTGTACAAATTTGTCAACTGATATGAAAAAACTAAACACACTATCGGTACAACACTAACCAGAAACCTTTGAACTTTTTGATTGTCAGTGCCGTGCAACTAGCATTTACTACTATAAAACTTAATATATATGTTTTATATTAAAATATATATTAACATATAATGTATAGTAATAGATCATCATATATTCTAAAATATATATTAATATGTTGGTTGATTAATATAATATATTAATATTAATATATTGCGTATATAATGTAGTGATAAATGCTAAAATATAAATATTTCTGTATTATAAATGTGTTAAATGTATATAAACATATATGATACATATACGTGTGTATGTGTGTGTGTGTGTGTGTATTTTTTAAACTGGAGGGGTAAAGTCAGTGCAGAAACACAAGTAGACATTTCCTTTTACTGTTGCAGGTGAATGAATTGGTGCAGGTAGAAACATACCTCCGGAGTGAAGGCGTGCTGGTCCGATACTGGTATCCCATTGATATGTTGGAAAGGCCCCCAGCAGGCTACCGAAGGACTGCCACCAACGGGCTGGTCACACTGGACAACACCAACCTTCAAATTCACAGGTAAAACTGAGCACACTCTCTATCGGGTCACAGAAATCCGCTTACTCTACTTTACCACAGGTGCCATTCATCCTTGACAAAAAAACGTTCCTTCAAAGCTGGGAGTTAGGGAGAAGGCAGCTAGCACAGACGCAGCGCAGTGGCAGGAACTGGGAAGAAAGCTGTGGGCCGCATCAGCAGTATCAGCTGGCCTGTGCCGCGGCACTCTGCTGTGAGGTGGAGGGGTTGAGGGGTGGCTGGAGATGTGAAGAGTGTGGAAAAGTTGTGAAGAGTAAAGTAAGCCAAGAGATAGCTAAGAGGGTGTCCAGGCCGTGCAGGCGGCCATTTCGTCTCTCTGCCAAGCTGTGGAAGTGTTCCTTGAGTGCCTGCTTTGTGCCTAGCAGTGTGCGGGGCATGGGGGTCTCCAGGACAACACATGCCTGCTCTCAGTGGGCTAAAACCTAAAGATGTGGCAAAATTCCCTTCACAAACTACTGTTTATGCTACCCATCCATTAGCATCACAGTTTCTCACACTGTCAGTTTTGAGCCAACTTGCTGATGCCTCCTGCTTAGACTTCCCATAATTCCAGGAACATGTACCCAGCGCCTCCCTGCCATCTCCACCCAGACAGTGCGTTCCCCCATTTGGATGGTCTGAAGTTCAGCTTGACAGTCAGGTTCACAAAACCAGAGTAGGCCACGCTTGGCATTGGCTTCACTTAAAAAGACACAGATCAAGAAGCCTGGAGTGCCACAGGGCAATGTCACGCTTGTGTTTTCAGCAGGAATTGTCATAGCTGTCCACACAGAAGCTGAGGGGCTATTCCCTGACCCCACCCACCCAAGTGACAACCCAGGTGTGAGGGATGGACAGTGGGCACTGCTCACATTGTGGCTGAGCAGCCCCACGTCCCAAGTAGAAGCCAGTATCTTCTGTGACAACTCCACAGGCACGAATTTTAGGCATTCCAACAAGAGTCCATACTCCAGAAAGTCTCGGAGCTCTGGCTTCCTGCCAAGAATGTCCTTTCAGTCCCCCGAGTCCAGATGCTGCTTTCCATTTGGGAGTCATTTTGACCACAAGCTGTGTGCCAGCTAATATTGGTGATATTCTGCTTTGGCCAGGTTTTCAGAAGAACAGAGCTGAAAACAAGTAAACCAAAGTCAGTTCTTAGGCGGTTAAGGGAAAGGTTTTGTTGATGCTTTTACTCACAGATAATTTCGTAGGCACCTAAAATGCAGCATGAGGAGCGGAATCTGGGTTTTCCCCAAACTCCTCTTTTACTGGTCTTGCCGTGTCTCTAATGGGCACCGTGAGTCAAGTCGTCCTTTTCCTTCACTGTCTCTGGAACCTGCCAGCAACTCTTCCTCCAGAACACATCCCCAGTCCATCTGCTTGTCTCCATTTCTGCCACCCTCTTGCCCAGTCTAGGCCTCAGCTCCCTCTTCTCCCTGCAACAGCCCGCGTGATCTTTTAAAAACATAAGTCAGATCTTCACCTCCGTCCTCTAACTCAAACCTTCCCATGACTTCCCATTCCCCTTGGTGTAGAATTCATTCAGACCCATAACCTGGCTCATGAAACCCTGCGTGAGCCCCAAAGTCTCGGCCTCTCCACCGTGGCTCCTTCAGCAGTGCCGGCCTTTCTGTGGCTCTCACACCCCGAGCCTGCATCCTCTGCGTGCTGTTCCTCTCCTGGAATGCTTTGCCCGGAACCGCGCATGGCTGATCTCAGTGAACATGTCACCTTTCCAAAAAGGCCTCGCCTCACTATTTAATCTAGTGTCAGCCTGCTGTCACACGTTGTCATAGCACTGCATTTTACCTCTCTTCCAGGACCTGATACTCTTGCTTGTTCAAGTCTGTGTATCGTGTGTCTCCTCCCCCTAGAATGTAAGCTTCCTAAAATAGATACTTTGTCCGATTCTTTGCTAGAGCACCCAGTGCCTGATCTGGGCCCTGGCTCATATTGTTCGTGTAAAAAGTAAGACAATAATCAATAAATAACAATCCAAGAATAAACTCTGTTCTGTGTACTCACAACTGTAAGCCTACTTTTGCCCCACCCTACATTTGTTAAAAAGAGTCCCCAAACATATGAACTTGAGTATCAGCATGACACTGTTGAAAGCTTTAAAGCTTTATTTAATAAGTCTTTCTGTCGCATTTTTAGCAAATGTCTCTGGTAGATGAAACCTATGGGCTATTGACTAGCAACTGAGAGAAAAGGCAAGAAAGTGATTTGCAGGGTTATAGTCAGACTACAGATGTAGGACATCTATTCTCAGTATCAGTGTGGTGATCTCGGCATTGGAAGAAACATGAAACATGCCACAGTTTTGCTTGATCACCACAGGGACTGGATTTCTGGTCCTCGTGCAGATTTCCATCAGAGGCACCCTGTCTGCCACACTCCCACAGGTTTGAGAGACAGCTTCAGCAAACCAAGGGCTTATCAGCAACAGGGCCAAGCAGGACTTCCAAGGAGGGAGGAGACAGGTCAAGTCGGTATCTTTTAGATTCCAGCACAAGAATATTTCAACTTGGAGGAAATGAGAGGGAAATCACCCAAAATGCAGCATCTTTGCTGCTTTTTTTAATCTTTACTTCTTAGCTGTGCACACTCATCAGGTGTTATGTGGTGGGTTGCTATTTCTTTAATTGCCATTACTCCCAATCCGAGTCATGGTAGACCAGCACTGAATTTGGTTCAGGTCATAGG
Organism: Micronycteris hirsuta; assembly: GCA_004026765.1. Lineage (NCBI taxonomy): Eukaryota > Metazoa > Chordata > Mammalia > Chiroptera > Phyllostomidae > Micronycteris > Micronycteris hirsuta. The sequence continues at coordinate 565 of PVJI01020280.1, read as the reverse complement.
CAATATCAATTGACCCCTGTTGGCTCCAAGTGGGTGTTAAACCTAGACTTAATAGAAACATTAGGGCTGCTTCTAACTTGCCTGTCAAGCTAAAGTGCTTATTAATATCAGAAGAATTTTTTTTTAAAGATTTTATTTATTTATTTTAGAGAGAGGGGAAGGGAGGGAGACAGAGAGAGAGAGAAACAGCAATGTATGGTTGCCTCTCGCATGGCCCTCACAGGGGACCTGGCCCACAACCCAGGCATGTGCCCTGACTGGGAATCTAACCGGGACCCTGTGGTTCCCAGCCCGCGCTCAATCCACTGAGCTACACCAGCCAGGGTTAATATCAGAAGAATTTTTTTTAACTATATTTTATTGATTATGCTGTTACAGTTGCCCCATTTCCCCCCTTCACTCCCCCCTCCCCCTTACCCCCCTTTCCCCTCCCTTTAGTTTTGTCCATAGGTCCTACACATAAGTCCTTCTGCTCCTGTACTTCCTATACTGTTCTAACCTCCCCTTGTCTGTTGTCTACATCCCATTTATGCTACCTGTTCTGTGCCCCATTCCCACCCTCTCC
>PVJI01020279.1:0-29303 GCA_004026765.1 Micronycteris hirsuta | reverse complement strand
ACACACACACACACACACACAATTCTTATACTGTGAATGTAACATTTTTCCATAAATAAAGCATCATATTTTCCCAATGAAGATAACAAATCATATTGTTAAATTCATTAAAATCTGTTTCCCGTTGTTCAAACTTCTTTCTTTGGACAATGTGTCGAGCAGTGGTTTTCACAGTGTAGTTTGGGGACCCCTGGAGGTTCAGAAGGTCAAACTATTTTAAAATAATCACTGAGGTGTTATGTGCCTTTTCTGCCCTCATTCGCTTTTCTATTGCCATCTCGTTCTGACACCCGATGAAACACGTGCTCATGGATCGTGCCATCTAAAACCTTCCAGAGCAAGCTCTGTGAGGTCTTCACTGATTTTTAAGAGTTGTAAAAGGTCCTGAGACCGAAACGTTTGAAGACCATTGGCATAGTAGATAATAAACACAAAACCACTCATTTCTACCCCTTGAAGCCATAGACTGGTCCACCTCTGAGGGACTCCCTTGAGGTGTGTCCCAAACGCTGAGGACTTTGCAATGATAACTTTTCCTCACCTTCGGAGACTCAGAAAAATCGTTCTGAACAGAGAGCTGGCAGAGTGGTTTTCCTTTAGCCAGAATTTGGATTCTGGTTTTCTCCCACCTACAAACTTGAGACTTTCCTCCCCTAGGAGATATCTATATGCCTATATATACAATACATGTTGCATATAGTTTCAAAAGAAGTAAATATACATGTATTCTATCAAAAGTCTTGTGGTGTCAGCTAACCATACTTGCAGTAGACTGTATATAAGAAACCGAGGAATTTCTGAGGGTGTTGTGCCATCTCTATGATGGGTAAGCATTTGTACTCTGCAAAATGAGAGTTGGTCTAAGGACCTTTACTTTACAAACACAAGGACCCTTTAATTTACTAGAGAAGAAAATGAAAAATTAAACCAAAGAAATTAGATTTTAAATGCTTTTTTTAAAAATCCAGAATGAGCTCTAGCAGGTCACCACTGTGGAGTCATCAGGGCTGTTGTTTGCCATGAAGTTTGGGAGCAAACACCCAGTCAACATCCACCATCCAATTACAGCTTAAAAATAAGTGAAAATATTTGCTTTTTAATTTTTTTAAAATTTCTGTTGCATTCCACCTATTCTGGCCACCTTAGAAACAGCGAGAGAACTGTATCAATAAGCCGCATCTCATCTGTCAAGTTCACTTCTGGTGCTCCTACCCCACCCACACGCGTCTGCACGGACCAGGAGCTTTCCTGCCGTTCACTCACTAGGAAAGCTCTTCTCCCCGTGACCACAGGGCCTGCCCATTGTTTCATCTTGGATCTTCAGAGGCAAAGCCTCGCTCAGGGACTTACAATACCCAGCTTCCTGTCACAGGCCCTTCACCACTTTAAAAGTGGCCTCCTGGTGCCAGATGTACCAAGGACCTGCCCAAAGTGGGTCGGAACCCAAAGTGATGGGGCCGTAGAAAAAAACGTAGGGAACTGTGAGAAACTGATTGACCCCTATTTTATAACTGATGACTTTGAACACGCTTTCAAAATCAGCTTTGTTTTAAGATCACTCGGGCATTATAAAACCTAGTTGGAAGTTACTTCAAAGTCGTTTCCGCTGGCTTTTCACTTTGTTAATGTTAATACACAGAATAGAAATAACAGGCCTGATTTAGAACTCAGAACAAACTCCAGAGCCTACGCAGTCCCCAAGTGCCTATATCTTGGAAAAAGAACAGAAATATCAAACATCCCCTCCCTTGTCCCTTTGCCCTCAGCATAACAGTTAAAATTAAAGAAGCTTCTCTGAGTACCTGCCTTGTGGAGTGGTCTCAGTCTTTATTGCCACGGACAGTTTCAGGCGCCGGATGAGCCAAAACACCCAGTTCTTTACAACTGAGCTTTCACAGATGTTTTCTGCTGAATGGTTGTATCCACATGTCAAGGTTATGCCTTCCTGATTGCACTTGACCTAGAGGGTTCTATAGGTGGAGCTGGGCCAATCGGATATTATCTCTCAAGAATTTTGACTAAGGGGAATGAATGGACTGACAAATGCAACAAGCTGAGGGATAGCAGGCCCCCTTCTACACACACACACACACACACACACACACACGTTTATGCATAAGCTCAGATGAGGTACATGTCTTGCAAGAAAATACCTGTCCTCCTCAAAATCCTTCCCATCCCTCCTTCTGGTTAATATACCAACAAAACCTCAGCCCAGCTGAGAAAGCACTGACCCTACCAATAGATAAAGGAACTTTATTTACACAAGGATCTGCAGGACCTCACAAATGGGTTCCAGCAGGAACTCAGAAAACACGCCAGGGCCTGAGACCTGAGGGCACTGAGCCAGGGTAGAATATACAGCTGCGTAAAGGAGCATTTGGGAATATCCTCCCCCGACTTAGAAACAACCCACTTGCCTCAACCCCGACAAGGAGGCCTAATGAGGTGAAGGAGCTAGCGCTGCTTTGGCATTGTCGGCAAAGGAGAAAAAAATACTTACAGATGTAGCGCACGTTCATGGGTCTATCGTGAAACACTGAAGAACGTACTGGATGACTGTGGTCACCAGGAGGACCAGTAGAACAGGCCTCGCACCAGCACACAACGAGCCAGTGAAGCGGTCACCACATCACTGACGAGCTCAGTGATGGCTGTCCTGCGCTGGACAGGGTGGATGGTGGGGGCGGTGTTACACAGTGGGATCTCTAATGACAATTGGGTTGATAGGGTCCTGGAGCAGAAGAAGCCGTGTGGCTACACTTAACCAAAAGATTCGCGTTTGTCGCGATTGCTGTAGCGGGCAGCAAGGACAGATTGCTGACCAAGGGACATTGGCCCGCAGAGATTCGTGATGATGGCTAATGAACACAAGGGCAGGACTGATGGAAACACGGAGGTTGTCCCTTGTTACAGGCTCATACATTCTCCCAACAGAAGGAACTGTAATACCCTGCTTGCTCAGTTTCCATTCCTGAGCAAGTTTTAAGAGCCAGTATAGCCGTGGCTGGTGTGGCTCAGTGGACTGAACAGTGGCCTGCAAACCAATAGGTCACTGGTTCAATTCCAAGTCTGGGCACATGCCTGACTTGTGGGCTGGGTCCCTGATTGGGGGCATGCGAGAAGCAACCGATGTCCTTCTCCCTCCCTTCCCCTCCCTCTGAAAATAAATAAATGACATCTTTACAAAAAAAGAGCCAGTGTAACTGAACAACGGGAAAGCGTCTAGATTACACCAAAGCTTTTGTGTACAGGATGATCTGATTTATCACTGATACTAAAGTGCCCCAAATGCTATCATAGGCACCCCCCCCAACCTTTTTCAAGGACATTTTGAGGCCAGGTAATAAAGTCATGGCTAGGTCCATCTCCTAGTGAGGCCACTGGACCCCAGCCGCCACCTGGCAGTCATTTTCTGAATGCCTAATGAGGATGGATACACTTAAGAGCCCGCTGGACCCTCACATGGGTTCTTTGTCCTGTGGAACAAGAGCTATTATTGTAGGATATTCCAAGCAGAATCTCCAAAACAGTCACCTCTGATGGAGATCATTGGCACAACATTCCAGGTAAAACAGAGACAGTTGCACTCTCGATAACTTCAAGGTCTTGGTTGTATGGTGGCATCCACTTCAAGGTCAGGAGCACGTCATACCACCCATGACTGGGAAAGAGGCACAGAGCCCGGCAGACCGCTCCAGGTTTCAGAGACGGTCTGTGCTGCCGGGGAACACCCTCTAATCTCTCTTCACTGCAACTTTGGAGAGAGGCGCGGAGCAATGGGAGGTGATGGCATTCAAGTGGGAGGCTCCCGGGGCCACGGGACCAGCACTTCCCGTGGTGGAAAGGACAGAGGAAAACTGCAATATGCAGGCTCTGGAGTGCTACGAGAGGCCATTTGCACAGACCTCTGGACTTAGGAGGAAGCTATGCCTTCAGGTAGTATCTGATAGTGTCAGATCCTGAAATACCAGGTGCCCGTGCCCCAGAGCCACCAACTGTGAGCTGTCCTATCTGCAAAGTGTATCGTCTCAGGTGGCCACAAGCAGCTATCTGTTGCATAACAGGATCGGTACATTTGAGATTAGGCCTGTGAGGTACCGAGGACTGAGGAATTTCCCTCCACCCACCCCCAAGGCATCTGTCTCTGTTGTACTAGTGACTCCTAGTCTTCTACCAAGCATCTCTGGGGTTTGGCGTTCCTAAAGGCCGGTTTGAACAGAGAAAGAGAGCACACAAGGCAGATTCAAAGATGGACCAACTCTCTGTGTTGGCGGGACCGGGAGATGAAAGGTTTAAATGAACTTAGAGTATTTAGATAAGATCACCCTTCAGCAATTCTACCATCCCCAGCAAAACATCACATTTGCCCCATATATGTATATGTTCACACTACAGATACAACATATTTGCTGTTTTTAGATTAATTTCATATTTTTAGTATCAGCAAAGAAGCTGCATTGAGCAATTTGGTCCCTACAAATTCTATGATTAAGAACAAGTAGCTGTTTTGGACATCACACAGAGATGTGTGAGGACAATCGGAAGGACCACTCTCAGGTCGGTGGGTTTCCACCGCAACCCGGGCTCTACCTCATATTCAGGAAGACCAAATAAAGAAGCAGCCACTTTTGTGCTTTACGATTCAACCAATGTTACTAAGAAAACACCTTTAAGACAAGGAGAATACCCTTCCAGTGAAAATGAAGTGCCACGAATAGAGAACACACATGTGGAGGGGAGGAATCTTAAAGAAACTGGAAGAAGCCAAAGGAAATTCTGCAAAGCATAGAGGACCTTGATGGCTGATGGTTTAAAAAGGAAAAAAAAAAAAAGAACAAAACAGGCACCTTCTTCAAATCTTTGTTAGCAATACTGCTTGGAAGGCAGAAATTTTGTGGTTTATGTTCTTGTCCTTATTTTTTAATGAGAAATTACTCTTAAATGTAGAACAATTAGTAGATGCTTTTGGTGATGCCCCTGGACACGTGGAGCCGATGCCCCTGTCCAGCTGCTGTAAGTGTGGCAGCCAACAGCTCGCAGCTGCACCTTCCACCGTGGCTGGATGCTGGCCCATGAGCGCTCCTGCAGGCATGGCTCCCAGCCAGGACCTGCCTGGCTCCCGCCCCAAAGAGAAAAGCCCGTGGTGTTGTCTGTGCATCGGAGCTCCCTGTGGTGTTAGCCAAGGCAAGACTTCAGCCGAGCCCACACCTTTGCCTCGCTTCATCCCCGTCTTGCTCCTTGACTCCTCCAGCTCAGAGAAGCTGCCCGACGCCATCGGTTTGGTGCCAGGCAGCACCCAGAGGCCCCATCCCGATCCAGGTTCTTGTCATGGAACAGGGAGGAACTCAAGCATGGGACAGGAAGATGTAAGGAAGCACAGTACACTTATCGAAGCAGCTCGAGAAGTGAGAAGTGGGAACAAGACGTGCCGAGGGGCTCTGCGGGGAAGGTTCTCATTAAAGGCGGGCAAGGGGCGGGGTGGGGTGGTCTTCTGCTTCTGATGCTGGTGGGGCAACTGCTGACGTGGCCCGTCCCTGTCTTTCCTCTCCAGGCAGGGACTTTGGGGGGGTCTTCCCAGTCACAGGAGGCCAGGGAGGGGGGAGCGGTCCAGAGAACAGGTGGTCCGTGAAGGTCGTGCCTGTGATTGCAGCCAAGACGAAGACAGGCAGGACTACGGCTTGAGGCCTCTGCTCTCTGTGCCACTTCGCTGCCTCGTAAATCCCGAGAGCGCCCTCTAATCATATGGGAGGAGGCAGGGGTGGTGGTCAGCCTTCCGTCGCTGCCTCAGACCCTGCCTAGCTCGGCTGGAAAAGCGCTTCCTGCCTGTTCCAGGGCCCGAGCTCTAGGTCCCCTGGATGATGAGACATGGGCTAGAATCCTCGGGGCGTCACCATTTCTATGTGAAACCGTTGTAATCTAGAATATATAAGCATAGCAAGAAGATTTAAAAAGACCTGGACCAAATAATAAAAGAAAGAGAATCGTGATGAATGGAGCCGGGGTTGGAAAGAGCCAGTGAAAGAAGGGGCAGCCTGGCACACCTGTCCTGGGCAGGTGACATGTTACTGAGAAGAGGAGGGTACGGTCCCACGTCACTCCGACCTTGGCTTCAGGCATCACCTTCCTCACCCCACTCTCCTTCTCCCTCTTAGAAGGACCCTTGTGAATACATTGCAAACACCCGCGCAGCCCAGGACCCTCACCTGTAAAGCCTCTTTCCCCACACGGGGTGCAGCCAGTCTGGAGATGAGGGTGTGGACATACCTCAGCCCACCACATGCCCCGTAAAAATACGTATGATATTTTAGCTTCTCTCCCTGAACACTTGCCATTTTCGTCCAAAGCGGCAAATGGCCAAAATGGAGAATGGGGGTGTGGGGGGAAGGGGTGGACAAAATTCAACCCATTTGTTCCGCTTCACCCAGTTCCAGGATACAGCACTTCCTGACCTCTGCAGAGCTCCATAGATGCAATCTCACAAGCAGTCCGGGTGGGACAAAACCCTTCTTCAGGTTCAAGTCTTTTAAGAGAAAATGTTTCAGTGATAAATTCTCAGAGGCCTAGCTTTCCTATCTAAAACTAGAGTAACCAAGGGTATTTATCTGCTGGTTTTCTTATAACATCTATAAAGAAAAAAAAAAATCCTGGCTGGTGTAGCTCAGTGGATTGAGCGTGGGCTGCGAACCAAGGGTCACTGGTTCGATTCCCAGTCAGGGCACATGCCTGGGTTGCAGGCCAGGTCCCCAATGGGGGCCACGTGAGAGGCAACCACACATTGATATTTCTCTCCCTCTCTTTCTCCCTCCCTTCTCTTCTGTCTAAAAATAAATAAATAAAATCTTTAAAGAAGAAAAATTATCATGAGTTTTGGAAATAAAATAATACCTAAAACCACAACAAACGATCTCCTGAGAGACATTAAGTGCTTCTCCTGGTGTAGTTGCTGCTGCGCTGCAAGAAGCCCAGAGGATGTAAAAGGATCTCCCAGTATTGTTCAGAGAGTGAGCGATCCAGCGAGAAATAAAGTCTCTCGAATCGAGTCTGTGTGCCCACTGAGGGAGTTGAGGAGAGAGGGAGAGGAAGGGGGAGTTTTGGGAGTGGGACGACGGGGAGCAGCTGGCGGCTGTGCTTCTTGTACACAGTCTCTGAAGTTCCAGGACAATGAAGCAGACGGCCGAGACCAAGCCTGTTGTCTCCATGAGAATCACCTGGAGAGAATTTCTACAAGTTCATTTCAGCCGCACTGATGACAATCGCTGGGAAGCAAAATCTCAACACATTGCAAAAATGCTCCAGATGAGGGCAGGGTTTGGTTTGGTTTGGTTTGGCTTTAAGTGCACAGATGCCAGGAAACTGAATTTATTTCATGGAAATTCAGAAAGGTTTTAGTCTTGCATTTTTAAATGCTCTCTGAAGGATTTTCTTAAATGAACTTTTTGTTTCATATCAAATAGGTCAATGTCTTCACCTGGTTCTTTAGTCACCTAAAAAACAAAGTTTGGGATGTTTTTTGAAGAATGGTGTTTTGCACTTTGTACATTACAATCAAAGGAGGAGGTGTGAGGAGGGTCACAGGAAACTCATCAGTGACAGATTAGGGAGAAAGCAAAGCGGGGCAATCTCTGAGATTGGATAGACACATTCTTCTTTTCCATTGGCGGGTGCAGGGCAGTTAACACTCACAGCACTCAGAGACGGTATTTTTGGGGAACACGACAATGACGGGGGTTCTGTGGCCTCCTGCTCTGGAGGGAGGCTGTGCCCTGAGGGATCCGGGGAATGGGGATCTCACTGACCTTCCAAAGGTGCAGACAGACAACAGACAGGCTCAGGTAAGGTAAATACTGACTGTTGTCCAGGAAGATGCCAACCTGTGGCATGACAAACTGCCACGACATTCCAGACCACCCTACGAGGTGACTTTGGTCTGAGTCCGAAGCCCACCGCGCAGGCCCCCTGAGCTCGTCAGGCTCAGTGTGTGGCCCTTTTTCATCCCACTACACAATCCAACCTCTAACTGCTGAATGAACAAAATGCTCCTGATGGTGAAGCACAGGAAGCAGCTGCTAAAGTTTGGCAAATACTATTTATCCTTCTCCCAGCAGCATTAGCAGATGAAAGTATAATGGATGAATAAACTACCCGTAGGAACCGAGAAGGAACATTTCACCGAAACCTGACGCAGAGAAGAGCAGGTCTGGCATGTCCCTAGGGAGCACGTCCACTGCTGGGCTTCTGTGGTCTGTGCCACTGAGGTGGTGTTCCCTAAAGGACACCGTCCCTGGGAACCCAAAAAGCCCGCAAACAGTCTCGATTCCCTGGAGCTTAGTGGCGCAGCAGTAAAATCTCAGAGAACACAGGTTAACGGGCCCATCAATTCAATTCTCCTGTTAACATGTGCCCTGGTAAATCCAAACACCCTCCTTTTCCCCCCCTTGCTCCCCTTTTCCAGTGTCTGCCTTTGCCCGAGCCATTCTCAGTGCCTCTGAGATCCGTCTCTCAGTCTCCCCGTTCCCCACCCTCGTCTGGGGATCTTCTGCCCGGACACCCAGCTCTGAGGTCACCTTCAGCTTTGTGCCCTTTCAGATGCGGGAGTCAGATGGAATTTGACACCTACCTCAACCACTTCCTAGTTAGGGCCAAATAAACCTTTCTCAAACACCGCCATCTCCTCCTCCATTAAGTGGGGATTAACGGTTTAACCCACCGCACGATTATTGTGAGGATTGAATAAATTGACGTGTAAAACACTAGCTGCTGATTGAGGGATGCACAGTGTGTTTTGTAAGGGTCAGCAGTCACGTGCCAAAGGTTGAACTAGTCACTTCCTCTTCTGGCTCCAACTGCACTTTTTGTTCTTCCCCAATCTTCCTGCAGGGGATTAGTTAACACGTACCAAATTGTGTCTCCTCTAAGGACGGAGTGAAAGCCTTCTTTATTTCTTATCCTCTGCACACTTTCCACTTCAATGTCGGAAAAGCTAGCCTTTATGGAGCCCGCAGTAAATACCATAATTACGTGAGCTTTTTATATGCATTATCTCATTTAATTTTCATAATAACCCTATGTGGCAAGAAATATTAGTCATTTCCACTTTACAGACGAAGAAACAGGTTTAGAGAGATTAAGTAACTTCCTGAATGTTGCATGGTTAATAGGGAATTTCTGATTCTAAATCCCAAACTCTTAACCACAGTGCTATATAATCTCCTAGTCCTTACACCATTAAAGTGTTGAATGACCATATCTTTTTTGGATAGAGGGAGAGGGAGGGAGAAAGAAGGGGAGAGAAACATCAATGTGAGAGAGAAACATCAATTGGCTGCCCTTCACACACCCCACCCCCACCCCAACCAGGGACCAAACCCACCCAAGCATGTGCTCTGACTGGGAATCAAACTTGTGACACTTCAGTTTGTGTGACGATGCTTAGCCAACTGAGCCACACCAGCCAGGGCTGCATGACCATAATCTCTGCCATGAAGATTTGGATAGCCTCTGCTGTGTCGGTGGGCATATTGTAAATAACCACTGCCCGCCTGGGAGAGTCATGTTTGACCATTTTCACTGTGAAGAATAAAGTGGGCAATAAAGTTTAGAGAACTGTATCATGGAGTCATGAGGTACTTTTCATCCACACTGGTGTTGTGCAGAGGTGTGTCACTCGGGGGGCCTGTGCACCAGCAGCCTCAGCATTGCCTGGAAGCTGCTAGAAATGTGGAATAACCCCGGGCCCCACCCCCCCATGCTGGGCATCACAGTCTGCATCTTAGTCAGAGCTCCAGGTTAGGGGTCCTTTCTACAGCGGTCGTGAGCCAACAATTCATCACTGCTTAAGAATAGAATAAGTAAAACTTGTTTGGATTTAGATTTTCCTTCTAAAAGTAAATGGTAACCGATCATAGGATAAAACATGGAAGGAACTAGGTAAGAATGCCTTTTTGAGAAGTTATTTTTAGATAATAAAGGGTAATCTAAGCAACCTCAACTAGGAAAGGGTCTTAGTTCCTGAGCCTGTGAAAGATTCGAATTCTGGAACGTAACCTTCCGGAAAGCAGTGTCTTTGTCTCATTTATTACTGCATTCTCAACGCACAGAAGCGTGCCCGGCACGTGGCAGAGACAAACAGACATGTGCTGAGTGAACAAATGTGTGCTCTTAAGATTCTCAGGGCAATGGAGTACATCCTCCAAAAAGGTAGGATTGGGGCAGGAACGAGTTCTAGTGTTCTGCCGGCTCTAACTTCAGAGATGTGGTTTGTCTTATGTGTTCTAACCAGAAGAGGTTTTCTGACATTAAGAAGGACGAAAGGAGAAGCGAAGACAATGTTAACACCGTAACGTGTCTCACCTAAGGGACAGTTACAGAGTACATCCCAGAAAGAAAAAAACCACCTTCTCTGGATGGCCAGGTATCAGGGCCATTTCTTGTTTTAGAAAACTCTTAAGCATAATAAACTCTGAAGTTTGGTTCTGGAATGTTGTGCCAAGAGCTTTGCTTGGGACAAGATGATTCATTTGGCACCTATTTCTGGACACAAGGGACCACATCTTGGAAAAGCCCCAGTAGGAGAGTCAGGCAGATCTCTAGCTCACTTTAAAGAGAACCCCTGTCTTCACCCAGCACCTCCGCAGAATGAGCTTCTGCAGTGTGTCATATCCTCTTTCTGCGCTAAGCCTCAAGGTTAGAGACGTAAACCTGACCATGTTATGAAGAAAAAAACAATAAATATGTGTCCAGATAAATCACAGACAGTTTTGATGCAAACCCCGGTCCGCAGGGTCCATGTGTTGTGGCTGCAGTGAACAAATTCACGCGGCCTACAGAAGTCCCGTGGAGAAAAGGGACGGATGGCCGCTCTCTGAGAGACCCTGCCTGGACAGGCTTTTATTGCTTTTCTGGGCACCTTACATTGAGAATGGTCCTCATTTACTATGCACAGGTTCTCTGTAGGTGATTACCTTTCACAGATAACAAAGGAAAGGATGTTGCTAATTACATCAAAGAAGAAGGATATTTGCAAATGCAAAGGGAAAGTGATTGAACTGGTTACACTTGTCCTTAGGAGGTTTAGCATAGATTTTAGGAAGTTACTTCAAAGATACATAGTAAACATTTGCTGGTCAACTCAGGGTGAGGGAGTTTTAGCAAAAAGCAAGACTCAAAGCAGCCTAGGTACAATGCAGGCCTGATTCCCCATGGAAAAACCTATCCGTGGTTGTGGGTCCTGTGTGCCGACCTGGCTCCCCCTTCGTTTTCCAAATCAGGGGCTGGGCTACATTCCCCAGGCCACGGGGAACAGTTCCCTATACAGTTTCTAGTTACATACAACAGGTGTAGACACAAAAGGCCTGTCTCATTAATGACATACCGGACAACCAAGTTTCGGGCTGTCCTTAAGCATCGGTGATGTCTGATTCATGTACCAGTTTCACTGTGAGAAGGTTACAAAAGTCATCAACCTTCAAGTGTCTTACACTCAGCACAGTGAAGGAAGGAGTAATCCACTCTGGAGTGATGAGACAAAGTGTTTTTATTCCATTGTAAGTGGAAATGTTGAAAATGCTAACAGCTGGAATGAAAGCAGGACAACTTTTGTCTCATAAAGCCACCTATATTAAGGAAATTATCATGACAATAGCCAAATGTATTTATTTGGGTTTATTTTAACCCAACTTTATTTCTTTCTAAGGAAGGTAAGATAATTCTAAGATTTTTTTTTTTTTTGGTTAGTTTATCATCATGACAAAAGTGAAATGTTTAAGAAAAAGAAAATTTATTTTGTAAGAATTTAATGCAAGCAAAGCACAGAACCAGGGGTGTGGCCCTCCAAGCCACTCTGGGCAGTGCCTGGCGGACCTGCCTCTCAGAGCCGTCTGCTGCCCGTCGGGACTCTCGTGGGCAAACCCAGGGCGGGACTTCCTATGACAGGAAAGTGGAAAGGAGCTGCCGTGGAATGAAGCAGTGTTTCCATCCACCAAACAAAGTAATTCCAAAGGGCTGATGGATGGGATGTCAAAAATGTCAAGTGCTCCAAAAATTAAGTGGTTCACTCATAAATCACTCAGCCCAGGCACAAGCAAAAATAACAGCGCTTGTCCCGACAACCACCAGAGAGAAAGGGCACATTCCAGCCCCGGCGACGGCACAGGCTTCTCGGTTGTCCCTGCCAGCAGCACATTCGGGGGCGCGGGCAGGACAAAGTGTAGAAATATCCATCTTAGTGGACAGGACCCTTGACGTATTTCCACAGGATAACAAAAACAACAGCTCATGCAGAGAGTGAGACAAAACCAAACCAAAAAAAGAATAAAAAAAACAGACCAAGAAAAAGCCCAGACCTGCATCTGTCCACAGAAAGATCCCTGACGTGCCCTTACAACTAGAAGGGCACCGCACGCAGTGGTCGCCTGGGGCTGAGCGGCCGGGGTGACGCGGGACAGGCCTGCCTTTCAGTGGCGCACACAGTGAGAGGACAGAAGGCGTTCAACAGGGTCCAGACACACAGGTGTCGGCCGGGCCACACAGGTGTCGGCCGGGCCGCACAGGTGTCGGCCGGGCCACACAGGTGCAGGGCACTGTGCGCGGGCACCAAAAGCTGCCCGAGGCGACTTACTGAAAAGGGCAAAACATCACATTACCTCTGGTCTAATCTTTCTTTTCAATTGACACATAACAGTTACTTGAATGTAAACTGTAATTGAAAAAAATAAAAATTAAAAAACCTACGTAACTGTTACTGGTATAATATTCTAAGATGTGTGTTTGCATGCATGTACCTGTATATTTGATTTGTTAGTTTTCTTCATGAATGAAGGCATGCATTACATATATATAGGTACTATCCTGAACCTGGTCTCTTTCAGCCACAAAATATATTTTGGAGATATTTCTTTGTTAGCACATAAACATCTGCCTCACTCAAAGGGACTAAATAATATTACATTGATTGACTGTCCCATCACTTATTCAGTCAGTCGTGAAAACAAATAGTTTTTGTTCTTTATAATTAAAAGGAATGCAGGGATCTCTTTCTAAAGTTATCTCTGTACCTCTGTATCTCTCTGTGCATATCTATAGGATACATTTGCAAATATTAAACTGCTGGTCGAAATTCTGAAAGACTTCATCAAAAGCTTTATGAGAATGTCCGTTTACACGCCCTCATTGACCCTGTACTTGATCTTTGGTGAATCTGATAGGTGAAACGGCATTTCAGCTTTAATTTTTATTTTTAAAATTATAAACATTAACATCTATGCATATGTTTAAGTGCCATTTGCATTTCTTTGAATGTGGATTGTTTCTTTTATTGATTTGTCAAAGCCCATTATTTTCTATATTTCAACACCAAAGACATCATTAATCATAAAGAGAAAAGAAAATCTCTGCCCATTAAATTAAGAAACAATGCTTTCTTATCACCTATACTTTTTAATTTGCACATATGAAAATGACCCTTTTTACACTTACACAGATAGATAGTGCTGCCACCTTTCACTGTAGTGCACCCAGAAATAAAGCGAGCGCCTCCGACTCAGTGTCTGGCCCCTCGGAATCGCCTTGCACCACAGAGCCAGCCCTCCACGCCGTGGGCTTCCGGCAACGGTGTCTTCAGCACGATCAAGAGCACTGACCTTGAAGCACTTTTAGAGAATGGTTCCGCCAGGACCTGGCAGCCGTCAGAGCCAGGCTCGTAGGCTGACATTGCCAGGAAGCAGACTAGCCTGCTCTTGACTCCTAAACGAGTCTGGTAGCCCACTCCCCGCTCCCGGCCGTGTGTTTCCTCCCTGGAGGCCACGGTGAGGAGCTTCCCCACACCCCCATCCTAGAAACACCAACATGTGGGGGTCACGCGAACTGCAATGAGCAAACTCCTCCGTAAGGAAACCAGCCTTTACCTTGGAGGTTGTAAATATCTTTCTCGGCTTGGCACTTCTATTTTGACTAATATTTTTTTCACTGAGAACATTTACATGTCTGTGTGGTTAAATGTATCTTTTCTTTCCTTTAAGGAGTATGCATTTTATGTCTTGAGCCTCCCCACACCAGCATTATTTTTTAAAAGCCCATATTTTCCAAGGAACTCTTTTGTTTTGTTTTCTTAACTTTTAAATTTGTGATCTGATTTACTCATTGATTACCATCAATAAGTCAACAAACAAGTGTTGGGAGGATGTGGAGGAAAGGAAGCCCTAGTGCCCTGGTGGCGCGGATGTGAACTGCTGCAGCCGCTGTGGAACACAGTACTGAATGTCCTCAAAAAATTAAAAATGGAACTGCCTTATGATCCGGCAATCCCACTTTTGGTAATATATCTTTTGGTAATATCTCAGTAGATGAGTGGATAAAAAAGCTGTGGTACGTTTGCACAGTGGAATACTATGCAGCAGTAAACAAAGAAGGACCTCTTACTTTTATAGCAGCATGGATGGACCTGGAGAGCATTATGCTAAGTGAAATAAGCCAGGCGGGGAAAGACAAATACATGGTCTCACTTGCATGTAGAATCTAAAAAAAAAAAATCGTGATCTGCCCACAGAGGGGGCGTGTGCATGGTGTACATTCAGTGAAATGGCTGAGGTAGAATTCTGGCTTTCTTTTTTCCCAGATAACTACCTGGGTTTCCCACCATCATCATATACGACTAAATGCTCACATCTGTGTTGGTTTATTTTATCATTTAGCTTCTCTTTTATACATTGACCTGTCGATATTCTCCTAAAGTACAGCAAAATTGTCCTCTATAGTGAAACTTTATGAAATATTATAAATCTTGCAAGGCCGGTGAGCCTTGCTCCTTTAAGGAGCTTCATTATTCCTTTAAGTTTTCTGCATTTTATTTGAGTGCTTATTTCTCTGGAGCTTTCTGATCAGTTTATGTCACAAAAATCACTTTCCTCTTTTTATAGTCACAACATTGAATTTAAATAATTTACAGTTGCAGTTTCTACAACTCCAATGTACTGTTCAGAGCCATGAACTGATTCTAATTATTTAACCCTCATTCCATAACTGAGTGACAGCTTGTTCCCCTTGCTGCATGACAGCCAGTAAGTCGAGGGACGAGAAGCTGGGGCGAGGAAAGCAGCTTTATTTGGAAAGCCAGCAAGCCGAGAAGATGGCCAACTACAGTCCCACAGAACCACCATGAGAAATACAGAATTTAGGCTTCTTGTACGCCAGAGGAAAGCGGGATGGTTTGAGGTCAGGAGGCGAGTGACAGACACAGACATCTGGACGTCAGCGAGGGCCCGAGGCAGGCGGTGACACGTCTCTCCTTTTGGCTAATGAATTCCAGCTCCTGGGGACCCAGTCATGAGGAGCCTATAAATCTTTTAATAAACAATCATTATTTTTGCACATACCTTCCTTTCCTCCTCAGGGAGGTGGTCTCCAGCAGCGAGAGGGTTTCAGTAATTCCGAGGCCACAGGTTAGATTCCTTTGAATGATCAGCACATCTCCCTGCAGGACTAAGCAGAAGCCGCTAACTGACAAGTCAGGCTTGAACAAGATGGGGTCACAAAGACTGATTATTTATTTTATTACACTTTCCCACTGTCCACTGGTCCATTCCACAGTCCTGTGCAATTAGGGATAAAAGGACGTTGTCTCTCATCTGGCTACTTCCTGCTGATGAGGGTCGGTGAGGTGAGATTGTGGAATGGAGCCATTTGACCTGATCTATGAAATATTCTTTAGTGCCCCTCCTAAACATGGGGGTTTTAGGGTCATAATAGGTATTTCCCTGTCTGTCTTAGTGGATTTAGCCTTGTGAACACAGCACTTAATTATACAGTATATAAGTATTATGAATAATAGAACTACCAGAAGGATAGCGAGACCTAATTTGAGAATACCAGCTAGGATCGAACGTACCCCATTCAGCTTCCGTGAGAAAAGGCCCTTGAACCAGTTTTTCGTTTCACCTAAACTCATTCTGCTCTGACGTTCTAAGGTTGGTTGGAGCCAAGGAGCTTGCTGTCTGATTTTAGCCACGCGAGTCTCCACCCCAGAGGAGGAATTGACGTACAGGCAGCAAGCAGTGCCGGCAGCAACGCAGACTCCGCCTTGCTCCGCAAGCACGTAATCCAAAGCTGTACGGTTGTCGAGCGCAACCTTCGCAAGAGCATCCCAGGATGCGTGCCGCCCAGTGAGGGTGGCAGCCGTTTCATCAGCAATAATAGCTAAGGTTTTTGACAGGTTCGTAAGCACATGTTGAGGCGCTGCCGCACCCCACCACGGGAGGAAGAGGTCGCCAAAGAAATGACCGTCTCTGGCAGGGACGCCAGAAGCAATCCTGGTGAAGAGTGTCAGGGCAGCTTCTGAAACGTTATGGACAGAGAATGGGGCTACCAAGTAACCCAATAGGCAGGTGCCACCTATACGCCAACTGTCAAGACATTCGTAGGCCCACGCCTCATTATTGGATCCACAAATGAAAATGTAGCCCGTGGGAGCACATAAGGCTCCAGTCATATTCTGAAAATTAAGGGTATCCCCTTGGGGAAGGTGGCTCAAGATGTCCCCTAACCAGGGGTCCGTGCGAGGCAGGGTCCCTGAGGGAGTCATGCGGCAGCTCTGTAAGGGGGTGGGGGCATCCTTCAGAGGGGTGGCGTCTTGATCCCTCCAGGTTCTGCACAGTTCGGTGGGAGCATAGGCAGAGGACAGATTTGCACATCGTTGTCGAATCAGAGGGAGAGAAACCGGGTCAGTGAAGCATGTCTTGTGATACTGACACGCAGCGGTGGCTCTTCCATCGGGCAAGGGCAGCTGAGCACGCCCCCAGGCTTCAGGCTTCGTACAGTTCTTACCTGAAACCACGGCCATAAAGCTCCCAGGTGGGGTGAGGAAGAAACAAGGAACAGGAAGTTCCTGATTAACAAGCCTCACGCGGTAAACGACCTTGGGCAACTTCACATCGTAAGTGACTTGGAAAGTCGGTATCTGAGAGAAATTGAAAACGGGCATGACTAGAGGATCAGAATAACCCAGCTCAAAGGAAGGTTTGGGGTGGCAGATCCAGCAGTGGGACAAGTTAGCAGAGGAGGCTATGGACTGAGAGATTCTAATCAAGGAGTTACCCTCACACACGAGGGTGAATCCCCAAAACAGGGACAGGACACAGAAGGCATACCAGATCTTCATTTTACTTATCTCTTTTATGAAACAGTCACTTTAGGTCTTCAAGGGCTTCTCAAGACCACGGTTTATTTTCTTCCTGAGATGGGGTGACTTCCGGTGCGGCTGCTTTTTCTCCAGTGGGAGGTGTCCACGGCTTCTCTCCAGCTAGCTCGACAGATGAGCGGATGCTCAGCAGAACCTCAATGGCCCAGACTGCCTGGCAGCCAGTTGCTGTTCAGGTACCTGTTTTCTCCAGGTCGTCAGGAGGACTCGATCTCTCAGGCACAGAGGGAGCAGGGTCACATCAGCGAGACAGCAGACCTACTGGAGGCAAACTCATGGACAGACATTCGTGGGGGACCCAAGGTCTTAACACATTAATAGTTATCTGTTGCTAGACCTTGCAAAGCATCAGTGGGTCACCTGCTGGGGCAGAGGCCTGCCATGGCCGACCACACAGAATTTCACTGGGGCTTAATCTGAGCCTGCATGAGGAGCGCTCCTCACCCGCAACCAGAGCAATCGCCATGCTTTATCCCGAGACAAATGAGTTTCCTGACATGGTCTAGCCATGCTACTTTCTCAGAGTGGGATTCATTTTCTCAGTTTTCCCTGTGACTGTGGTCTCCAGGAAGACTGTCATTTCCAGCTGGTGTGCAACCTTTTAGACACCTGCTAAAGGACACTGGGAATGACCACGGGGCCCTTTGTCACTTTGAAGGGTGTTTGGCCATCCAAATTGAGGCATGATTTCCTGGAGGAGGGCCTTCACTACATCAGAGGCCTGCTCAGTGCAGGTGGGATAGGCTTCTACCCATCCTGAAAAGGTGTCTACAAACACTAGCAAGTACCTAAAATGTGCAGAGGCTTGAGCTGTCTGAGTCAAGTCTCTCTGCCGGTCCCCAGTGGGTGCATCCCCATCTTCAGAGCCTTTGCAGCAGGTGAGCACAGGTCACACGCACCCTGAGGAAGCTGCTGGGCAGCCTTTTGCAAATCAGGCCCCGCTATGCACGTTGCACCTTCGGGTTCACCACAGGGGGGCGCCACCTAATTGTGCTGTCGCGCAGGTGGCTGATCACAGCCCTCAGCCCTGTGTCTGGAATAGAGAAGCTTCCTTGTGCATTACATGTCTTGCCTGATCAAAAGTAAATCCCCATTCCCTGGCTCTTTCTCGAGCTTTAATTATAGCAGCCGGCACTGAGATAAGTCAGTTTGAAGAGGAGAGATCCTACCATGGCTAGATCATCACCTTCTCTTGCTGCTTCTTTGTGGCTTGGTCAGCCAGCTGGTTTCCTTTGATGGCATGGGTTTCACTCCACCGATGGCCAGGGCCATGTACGATGGCCACCTGTGAGGGTTTGTGACCTGCATCTCACAGCAGCAGAATCTCAGGAGCATATTTAATATCTTATTTTCGGCAGTGAGTTGCCCTCTTTCTTTCTAAACAGCTCCATGGGCAAGGACCACTAAAAAGGCTTACCAGGAATCTGTCTCTATATACAGGGGTGGGCAAAAGTAGGCTTACAGCTGTGAGTACAAGGAACAGAGTTTATCCCTGTATTATTATTCTAATCATAACCTGCATGCCTTTTTCCATACAACTGTAAACCTCCTTTTGCCCACCCATGTGTTTACCTGTTTTCCTTCAGCCAGAAGAAGGGCTCTTGTGAAGCCACAATCTCCGCCTTCTGTGCTGAGCTCCCTGAGGGTAAGGTTTTTGCCGCTAGAGTTCTTTGTCAAGTCACCACAGGGTACCCAGCATGAGGCTTACCTTGGTCCATGCCCATTGGTGAAGAGTTTCAACCACAGTTCAGCTAACTCTGGTCAGTCAAGTCCGGCCAGCTAGAATTTCCCAGCTCAATGATGCATTCTGGAGTTCGGGAAGCCTCACGCGGGAGCAGGGCAGCTGGGCTTAAAGCTGATGTTATTTGTAGCTTTATACTTTCCCATCCTTCCTGACGTAAGCCAATAATCTCCCTTTTCTTCCAATACGGAGAGGACACGGTGAGGGTGTCTGGGGTGGCGGGCTGCCCCAGGGCAAATTTCTAAGCAAGCAGCTGCCACGACTTGAAGGCCAGAGGGCCACCTTTTGCTGTGTGGTCCAGTTGCCTGGAGGGTGAGGGACTGGCTGTGGAATGTTGCCCAAACTTTGTGTCGACAGGCCAAGACTTAGCTTTATCTCTCATGGACGCACAGAGTGAAGGAAGGACATACGGGTTGAAGGGCTTTCGTAATTTCAGCCCTTAAAGCTGCGGCTGAAATTAGCTTGTCCTTAATTGTCAAAAGCTGTTTGGCATTCTTTCATCCGAGCAAGAGATTCCAGATCCTCTCCTTTTAAAGCCCAATAGAGGAGTCCATGATTTGGAATCCAAATTTGACAGAATCCTGCCACTCCCCCAAACCCCCACAGTCGTCTTCAAGTTTTGGGTGGGTTTGGGTCTGCAATTGGCTGTTTCTGTCAGGCAGTGGGTCCCTTTGATCTTGGGACATGGGCGAAACCCAGGTAAGTAACTTGCTATTTACATATCTGGGCCTTTTTCTGAGAGACATTCAGCCAAATGATTCAAAGTCTTAACAGTATGTTGTAGGCATTTGTCATAAGTGGAGCTTGCTATTAATAAGTCATTCATGTACTGAAGTAGAAGTCCTTCACCCAAGATAAGGTCCCCAAGATGCTTAGCCAGCATTCCCCCAAATAAAGTGCGAGAACTTTTTTGTTATTCCAAGAGTGTATCTTTATTACAATTTACATTCAATATTGTTTTATATCAGTTTCAGGTGCGCAGCTCGGTGGTCAGTCATTCACTTCACCACGTGCGCCCCCTAGTGTTTCCAGTACTCGCCTGGCACCATCCATAGTCATTACAATGTTATTGCCTATATTCCTTGTGTTGCACTTTACCTCCCCATGACTGTTCTGTAACTACCAATTTGTACTTCTTAATCATTCACCTTTTTCACCCAGCTCCTCAAGCCCCACCCCTCTGGCAACCACCAGCCTGTTCTCTGCATCTATGAGAAGATGGGGGAACTTTTGAATCACTGTGGCAAAACTACCCGGCAATAGTGCTGGGTTGCCCCTGTGTTTCTGGGTCTTGCCATTCAAAAGCAAACAGCTGCTGGAATTCTTTAGCAATTGGTATTCAGGAAAATCCACCCTTCAAGTACTGAAAACCGTCCAAATTTCCTGGGATATTGGTGAGCAAAGTATGAGAAAGGAACCACGAGATGCAGGTCCTGAACTATTTCATTTATAGCTTTCAGTTACATAAATACAATGAACTTATATTAAATTGATACCTCAGGATTTGTTGCAGGCCAGCCTACACCAGATCCACAGATGCTGATTTGTAGAGAACCAACCCACACCCATTTCTCAGCACAGTCAGATATGGGTGGGACGCCATACTGCATGACGGCAGGCGACCAGGGGCAGTTCACCCCAAATCTAGCTTATGGCTTGCATGATGTAGCTGTGGCAATGCTCATTGACCTCTAAAAACAAAGGCTTCTAACTGCTAGCCTATTCCCCCACACATGAAAGGGTTAAGGAGAGGAATTAAGCCATTTAGCAAACCAGCAACCTGAACACTAAAAGCAGAAGCAACTGCTAATTGCTAAAGACATTTACTAAGAAATGTCTTATACAGTCTTTCCAGAGCTAGAAATTTACTACTGAGCAAGAATGTTTTATTACTAGGACTAGATAAATAGGAAAGTTAGGAAGCTTTTAGCTGAAAATAGTAGATTTTAGTAAAAGGTTAAACAAAACAATAGATTCACATTTCAGAAAAATGTAAATAAAACCTTCCTGTTGCCTGATAGTAACCAAGCACCTGAAACTCTAACAAACGTAGTTAATGGTTAAGGATGCTTTTGCCTATGTGACATTTTCTTTAAGTCTCAAAAGGACAAAGAGCAACCTCTGCATACATCTTTAACTCAGAGAGATCTAAGACTTTAAAACTATATGTTTAGCCATTAACTAGGACCTAAGAGTTTGTAGTTTAATACTGTTTCCTGGCTAATAGATAGATCAGCAAACCTTCTTATCATACCATCCATTTGTTTAAGCCCAGGAAAAAATTAAGTTTCTCTGTAACTAGTTTTGTAAGTCAGCCTTTTCCTGCCATTAATAATTTGCAAGTATTCATCTGTTTTTTTTTCTACTGCTTGTAAAAAGAAAACCCTTTAAAAATAAAGAAAACCTTTTGGAGGGAGTCAATCTGGCCCTATAGGCTGGCTGGCCCGGCCAGGTCCCCGAGGCCTGGCCGTTTCTCCTGCACCCCAGAGAGTGTCCGGAGTCGTCTCATTCGCCTTACTGTCCATCCTTCGGGGTAACTGGAGAAGTGCGGGGGCCGGACCCCCACAAGGATTTTACTATTTTATTGCTGCTGTGAATAGGAGGTTAATCTAACGTATTTTTTAAACTAGTTATAATAAACATACAACAAAGCTATTGATTTTGTGACCAAGCTGATCACTTCAAATTCTTCTTTTTTTAATTAAATATCATATTGTTGTTCTATTACAGTTGTCCCAATTTTCCCCCTTTTCCCTCCTCCACCCAGCTGCCCCCCACTCCCACAGTCAGTCCCCGCCCTGTTGTCCATGTCGGTGGGTCATTCATAAATGTTCCTTGACTCGTCCCTTCCCCTTCTTATTTTTTCAATTTCTTAGTGTGAGTTTTACAAGAATACAATCATATTTTCTATAAAAATTATAATTTATCTTCAACTTTCAGTTTTTAAAACTCTTTGTATAACTTGTTGAGCCCTGGCTGGTGTGGCCCAGTGGACTGAGTGCCTGCCTGTGAACCAAAGGGTCGTGGGTTCGATTACATTTGTTGTGTTAGAGAGAGAGGAAGGGAGAAAGACAGAGAGAAAGGGGGCGAGGGAAAGAGGGATAAGGAGAGAGAGAGAAAGAGAGAGAGAGAGAGAGAGAATCAGTTGCCACCTGTATGTGCCCTGACCGGAAAGCAAACCTGTGACCTTTTGCTGCATGGATGATCCTCCATCCAACTGAGCCATACCAGCCAGGGCTCATTCTTTTTTATTTTTAAGGTCTTTGTCACTTAATGAAAGACAAAAACTCAATTTTAAATACTACAAATTTGCATCTAAATAATTCAGAAAGAACCTTAAAGAAAAAGTAACCTAAGCTTTAATTGGTATTACATGTATTTTAAAGTCTTATGAGATAATTTATCCCAAAGTGATACAAAATTCACAATTTTCACCAGTTTTAAAACTATTCTTTTCCTATATATTCTTTTTCCTTTGCAACTTGATGTTTTTATTCTGTTTTCTTCTAACTTCTTTAATAAAGCTATTTGATAGTAGACTAGAATGTTGGTTTTATTTATCTGGAGACATTCCTACAATGGTAAGTAGATTCCCTAAGACAAAATTAGCCTCTGGGCCTAACCTTGCAAACTCTAACGTAAATATTGAAGTCAAAATAAAAACTTATCACCATAAAACTTAGGAACTAGGAAGAATTACATTTCCGAACAAAATCATGGGCTAGTCGCCTGAATCAACCCTTCACCCAAACCAGTAACTATTCTTGATAAAATACAGAAAATATCCTCCATGAAACATTAGGAGTTAGCATGAGAGCAAGAAAGTCTCAGGTTTAAGAAAAGAAAAGAAGGCAAGCCTGCAGGACGTCAGCAGAGAGCTGCAGACGGCAGTCAGCCCGCGGGCGTTTACCTTTGGAAGAGAAATAATCCCAGGTTCGTCCTCAGGAACCTGAGCCCGTAGATCCTTTTACTGCCTTAAGAATTACAAAGAAAATTGATTCTTTAAACCTGGGTACAAGCCTGACAAAGGGAAATATCACTGTTGATAATTTGTAACCGAAATCTCTTTTTTTCTTTTTCTTTTTTTTATTTAATCTTTACAGTATTTTTTCATTACCTTTTAGTTGCCTTATGTCTCCTTCCCCCTGGCAATCACCACACAGTTGTCCAGGTCAACGAGTCCTTTTTCCTTTTTGCTCAATCCCTCCACCCCCTAACCCCCGCCCAACTAGCCACCATGCAAAACAAAATTCATGCAGAGCAAAATTTCTTTGGATGACCAAATTGAAATGATTCTCACTGAGTGAAAACTCAGGCAAAAGTTTCATTTGGAATGATTGAGAACTGTTAGTATGCCTGGACATTGAAAAGAACAAATAAAAATTCTCTCTGGAAAGGACCTTTCCTTCCAAGTCCTCAGAGATGGTTCAAAAATAAAATTCTAAGAAAAATAAGCATCATATCAAAAGTAATTGAACACTCCAGAGCATTGTAAAAAGGTATAGCAAGCAACTGAACCAGACTAGATGTGGCCAACTATTCAAAATGGAAAATATAATTCATATAATAAAGCTCCAGAGTAAAAGATGAACAACATATATAAGCTGTTGAGGGATTTTGGCAGAGAATAGAAAACATCTCAATGGATAAAAATAAAATTTATGATAACAGAGATAAACAAAAACTTCACCAGGTCCATCAATAGGCTGGACACACCTGAGGAAAAATAAGTGAACTTGAAGAAGAATTGAAAAACTAAGAGAAAAATGAGTGTGTAAGGGGAGGGGGCTTAGGGGGAGATATGGAACCACAGAATTAGGAATTGTGGGAAAGTATCAACTGGTCTAACACACATGCAGTTGAAGACCCCAGACGGCGAACAGAAGAAACAATTGAGAGCAAAGACTGGGAAATTTTTTTAACAAGCCATCAACCACAGATCTATAAAGCTCAGAGCCCCCCAATTTTTTTAAAAATTATATTTAATCTGCTGGAATTTAGTATAAAAAGAAAACTTGCAGGCAGTCAAAAGGAAAAGAACAAGTACAGTGAACCCTCAGTTCTCGAACTTAATTTGTTCTGGAAGGTTATCCGAGAAGCAATGTTTGAACACCGAATCTCCTGTCTGGTGCCTGAGAGATGCGACTGATCATAAAGGGGTCAGCGTGAAAGGGTTTTCGGGTCGGGAACTGAGGTTTTGTTTGACAACTGAGACTTTTTTTCCGTGAACAACTTGGTCAAGGACCGAACTGTTTGAGACGGGAGATGGTTGAGAACCAAAGTAGAACAAAGGTAAGAATAATAGCAGATTTCTCATCAGAAGCTAGGCAAGTCGGAAATAAAAACTTAACTCAGCAATCTATACTTTGTGAAAATATCTTTCCAAAGACCAGAGAAATGGGCTTTTCAAAAAACGAAGAAAACAGAGCACTCATTACCATCACTGCTCCACAGGAGATCTTAAAAGCTCAAGAAAAATGAACGTTATATCAGAAAGAAACTGGTCTCTGGAAATGGGTGAAATGAAGATAAATATGAAATACATTCCTTCTTATGTTTAAGTGCTCTAAAAGGTAACTGATTATCTAAAGCAAACGTAGGAGCAATGCACTATGGGAGAGCAGCAAGCAATGCCAACATAACAGAAAGACAACAGCCTGGCAGCGATGGGAAGCCCAGGTTGTATCACTGATGAATTCTGTCAAACCATGAAAGAATGATATTAATTTTACACAAACTCTTCCAGAAATTAGAAACACTTTACGTATCATATTATGAAAATAAAACCAATAGAAAATGTAAGAATACGACTTAACACCTTTCATGAATATAAAGGTAACAAATTCTTAACACAATATTAGAGTACATTTAATGCAGCAATGTATATAAAAAATGATAATGCCTCATGATCAAGTGGGACTTTTCCTGGGACTGTAAGGCTGGTTTAACATGCAAAATCCAGCCAACAGAATTCATCATATCAGCAGACTAAAGAAAATCCATGTGTTCAACTCAACAGACTCAGAGAAAACATTGTCAAAATTCAACGTCCATTCATTATAAAAACTCAGCAAATCAAGAACAGAGAAAACTTGCTTAATCTGATCAAGAATATCCTGAAGTTAACATGATATTTAATGGTAAAATATTGAATGCTTTCTCTCCAATGTTGTGAATATGGTACGGATGTCCTCTGTCATTACTTCTATTCAATGTCCTAGGCCAGTGTAATATGGCAAGAAAAATAAAAAGCCTAGTTTGTGAAAAAAGAGATAAAACCATTTTTGTTCACTGATTATGACTACCTATGTAGAAAACCTCAAGGGATATAAAGAAATGCTACCAGGCCCTGGCTGGTGTGGCTCAGTAGATTGAGCACCAGCCCACGAAGCAAAGGGTCACTGGTTCGATTTCCAGTCAGGGCACATGCCTGGGTTTCAGGCCAGGTCCCCAGTAGAGGGTGCACAAGAGGCAACCACACATTGATATTTCTCTCCCTCTCTTTCTCCCTCCCTTTCCCCTCTCTAAAAATAAATAAATAAAATCTCTTTTAAAAATGCTATCAGAATTGAATTTAGCAAGGTTTGAAAACACAAGACCAATATACCTAAATAAATAAGTGTATTCATACTAGTCATAAAATGATTAAAACTAAAACATAAAAAAAAAAAAAGAAAACAGTGCCATTCCCAATTACACCAAAACACAAGATATACTTAGGCACAAATTCAAAACACACCTAAGATGAAAGGAATTAAGAATAACTCTAAATAAATAAATAAAGAGCTAGACCATGTTTATTTGGAAAACTCATTATTTTTAAGATGTCAATTCTCCCTAAACTAATCTATAGATTCAACATATTACAATCAAATCCCAGCAAGAGATTTTTTTAAGTGACACGCTTCTTCTAAAATCTATGTGAAAACGCAAAGGAACTGGAATATACAAAACAATGCTGAAAAGAAAACCATTGCAAGCCCTGGCCAGCGTGGTGCTGCTGGTCAGCGTGTCACCCCATCGCTGAAGGGTCAGGGCACACGCCTAGGCTGCAGGGTCAATCCCAGACCCAGCTCATGTGGGAGGCAGCCAATCAATGTTTCTCTCTCGTCTTTCCTCTCTTCCTAGGAGCAATGAAGGAAACTGTCCTCAGGTGAGGACAAAAAAATTAAAATAAAAAAAAAATCATTGCAAGACTCACAATACTTGATTTCAAGACTTAATATAAATCTGTGATAATCACAACAGTGTGGTGTTAGTATAGGACAAACACAGTGGTCAAAAGAACAGAATGGAAAACCCAGAAATAGACCCACAGAGGATAAGAAGAATCTTAGATAAAATGGACCTAAATAAAGCCTAATTGAAATTTAATTGAAGTAATTGAAATTTTAAAATACCATTAATTATTGCTCCTTGGCCTTTTGGCTAAGATCAAGTGTAGTATCTGTTCTTATCAGTTTAAAATACCATTAAGTATACCATCAAAACATATGACATGTATTGGGGTAGACCTAACAAAATAATACTCAAGTACTCCACAATTTAAAAATATTGTAAAGACTCTGGCTAGTGTGGCTCAGTGGATTCAGCACAGGTCTGCAAACCAAAGGGTCGCCAGTTTGATTCCCAGTCAGGGCACAGGCTTGGGTTGCAGGCCAGGTCCCCAGTAGGGGGTGTGCAAGAGGCAACCACACATTGATGTTTCTCTCCCTTTCTTTCTCCCTCCCTTTCCCTCTCTCTAAAAATAAATTTTTTTAAATCTAAAAAAATAAAAATTAAAATCTTGTAAAGATATTACAGATGATCTAAGTAATGGGAGAGGTATATCATGCTCACAGTTCTGAACACTAATGACTATTAAGATGTAATTTTTCTTCAATTTGCTGTGTAAATTTAAGAAAATGTGCCAGTTTATATTCATATAAAAAGCTGATTCTTGAACTTACAGAAAAATGCAAAAGATCTAAAATAGCCTACACGCATTTGTAAAGGAAGAATTAAGTTGTGGGAATTTCATTATCTTATTTCAAAACTTACAATAATACTGTAACAATATCAAGTTTGCATAAAAATAGTCCTACAGATCAACTGAATATAATAGAAAGTTCAGAAATTCACCTGCATATATATGATCAACTGATTTTTCTATTGTGTTTTCAAGATAAGTCAATGTATTAAGGAAAATATTGCCAGCAAATGGTACTGATTATTTATATGTTGAAAAGTAATAAAACTTGACCTTTACCCTGCCATACATGAAAATTAACTGTACATGTATTATAGATTTCACATAAAAGCTATAATTATAAAAATCCTAAAAGAAAACAGGAGAAGACCGAGTTTCTTAGACAGGAAACAAAAACAGAAACCATAAAGACAAAGTAATTTTGCTCTTTTAAAGTCACCATAAGAAAATAAAATGACAAGACACACACTAGGAGAAAAAATTTGATATAAATATCTGTATACAAATTATACCTCAGAAAAATTTACAAATGTCTAAATAAACTTTGAAAAATAAAAGGAGAAGAAGAATATCTTGTTGAGTTATTAAAACAAGTCAAAATACACAGCAACCATAAGTTCTTAATAGGTAAGGAAATGAATGGAGTCGACATTTTCTGATACTGTTGTATTATCTGCAAGGGAACTTTAAAAATCAACTTCAGACTTTTATATAGTTTAAGATGGACCCATTCATATTATAGAAGCAGATTTGATAACTTTTAAATTAGAATTACTTTTAAAAATTGAGAAAAAACATTTAATTATCCTAAAAAGTCAAGAAAGAAAAGGAAGTGAAACCTCCACTATTCAGGACAAAAATTACGAAATAAGTATAAAATTATCAGACTTAATTTTTCAAAAACCAATGTTAATATACCTATAAGAAGACGCATCAAAACCTAAGGGTGAAAGTAAAATGGGACAAGTTTCACCATGAAAATTATCACCAGAAGACAGCCATCGTATTAACATAAGACAAATAGCCATCAGTGACAAAAGCATTGCTAAAGCTAAAGATGATCGTTTCATGGTGAAAAAACAAATTCTGTTCCCTGGGAAGATACAATTCTACATTTTACATTTGGATGAACCCAGCAACACAGTAAAATGTACAAAAACTTAGTGAGAGGGAAATAGAATTTATGTCCTCACCAAGTTGGTCAGGGTTCCATGTTGTAAAAGTAAATTTTGTTTTCTCCTGAAAAATGCCAGCTACATTCTAGTGAAACCCAATACTCTGATTTAAGGATTTTCCCTACTCACACAATGACTAAAGCATTTGGTGTCCACTTGGCCCCAGTAACCAGGCACCCCCCTTTCCCCAAAGCCCCGCAGACGGAGAACACGCAGAGTGGGCGGGTCTCTCCACGCATTCCTCCTGCTCTCAGCCCAGCGCACTCCAGGGCTCGTCCCTGGCCAGCGGATGTCGCTGCTGGAGAACAGGGGCGGTGAATGACCCATGTTGTGCCGCGGATGTCCCAAGACGGAAAATAGAAGTTGAAGTGTTTATCTTGGATTCAGCTGTGAGCATAGTGAAAAAGATTTACAGTGTTGATAAAATAATTTTTCTTCCCTGCACCCCCGTTTTGTAACAGGTTGATCCCCCCATAAAACATGCGGGCTGCCTGAATCCGTTCTGCGTGTCAACCAGAAAACAAAGAAACTTGCCAGTTTGGGCGGTGACCTTTAAGTGGCGTCTCTGCTGGTGGTGACATCAATCTGGAAATATGTGAAATTTGTATTTGTTCTAAATTTTTTATAGTTACAGTTTTTTTAGTTATTACAAATACATTCAACATGATTACCAAAATTCGGCTCTGGCAGTAATAGTCTATATGTAGTTTTATGCCCTTTAGATAGCAAACATTGCTGAAAAATTGAAAAATTTTAGAAAATTAAATATTCTAAAGGGCCCTTAATGTCAGTTTTTTTTCTGGCATAGCTTTTGGTAAACCAACTAATTCATGAATATAAGTATCCATCCCATAATGTATATAATTTTGATGATGATGTTTTTACATTATGTACATACTAAAGACATATTCATTTCTGTAAACTACCAAAGGCTTATAGAATTATAAAAACAACATTTAACATGAAAATTCATATGTTTAATGACTTAAACATTCTTCTGGAAATCTGCTTAGTTTTGATGTGGTGAAAACAGAACTTCATATGTTTATAATGATAATATTTTCTTCAAGTGTGTATATAAACTTGTATTATTGAGACCTTCCACTTCTTTCCCTAGAAGACATTTGGAAAAACATTAATCCTAGCTTTCAGTCTTTGGGCAGAAATACGACTAAATTATCCCAAAAAACCTATGTTATATTGGAAGACACGGAGAATGCTGATTTT
>PVJI01020278.1:0-29373 GCA_004026765.1 Micronycteris hirsuta | reverse complement strand
AAGTAGAAGAATCATGCTTTTCATTGCCTCCACCCCACGTGGCATGTTATTGACTGCTGCAGCTCGAACAGTTCACAGAGCCCACCCAACAGCGAGGGGCTGAGATGTACACTCTTCCGTGTGCCTGCAAAGACTGCAGCACTGGATGCCGGTGAGCCACAGAGGTGCCTACTGCGCATGGTGAGCTGCGCACGAGCATATCCTTGACTCTAGTGGTTATTTTCTTTGCCTTTGATGACGGTACATCATCTCACACCTCTTTCTCTTCTCACCATGCCCAAATGGCCTGTCCTGACTTAGTTCCTCTTTTTGTCCATTAGCTACTTTTGATAGGGGACGTAAGAGTTGGAATATTTTAGTTGAAGGTAAATGGTTATAAGCCTAGCAAGTAATACATATGTTAAAGCTTTCGTTTCAGAAACTACAGATTAGGCCCACCCTGGCTCCTGGGGCACCACTAAAGATTACCACCTGGGGACAACTGGAGGCATCCAGGTCATTGTGTTTCAGGGACGGGCAAAAGACCACCTGCCCCTGGCAACAGCTAACGCCCAGGACAGGAATGTTGCAGTTTCTTCTACCTGACCCTCCCTGAATTTCAAAACCCTTCACTGCACCTTGTTTATTCCCTGCTATAAAATTCTTGGCCTGGAAAGAAAAGACAAGATGGTCTGTTAGGGTATGAATCTGCCATCTTCTCAGATCCCTGGCCATCTGAATAAAGTGCCCATAAAGATTCAATCACTGCCATTGCTTATTGGGTTTCGTAGTGACAGGCAGCCCGAATGCCCGTGTCTTTTCCGGTTTCACTTTTAGAAGGTTCCCTTCTTGGTGCTCTTCTCTCTCATGTGCTTCTGCCTGGCACTCATATTTATTTTCAAAATTTCTACACGGATAACTTCCAAATCTAGTCTTCAACACTGGCCTCTTATCGAAGCTCTGTTCCAACATACCCATTGCCCAATCAAATTTTCACATGAATTTTATTGCTGTACCTCCAATGTAGTGTGTCCAAAATTGGATTCTGTGCCCACTTGGCACTTGTTGATGCTCCTGTTTTGGCAAGATATGGAGTGCCTCACACTACAGTTATTTGGAAGTCTGTGTTGCAAATTGCAAAGTCTTAGTCTGTATTTTCTTGCCTCATCTTTTACTCTGTTATCTTGTATAAAGATACTCTGGTCATTAATCTCTGCAACATCAAGCACTTATTTGATAATGTGCAACAATATAATTGAATATCCCTGTTCACATTAAAAATGTGGTATAATATATTTGAGCGCAGTAGGAATCACTACACTTCAAACTGATTAAAAAAAAGGAAAATCTCTTGACTACTGATTTCATAGTATAAAATTATTATTTCCCCTTTATTTAAATTTTGGAGCTAGTAGGCATGCACCACTGGGATATTTAATTAGGGTTGGAGAAGCACTGTTGCTAAGATGGGGAAGACACAGCTTGCGTTTCCCAAAAAAGCCCACAAGAACTAGATAACAGCGGTCGCTTCCCTGGAGCATCACCAGTTAGAGCTCATTGTCTGGTATAAAGTGGGTTTTGTTTTAAATTTGGAATATCACATCTTCATGCTGTGTCTCTCCCATTGGAGTAGGAATAGAGTGATAAACACCTGCCAGGCATCTAGAGGTTTGCCAGATCCTCTTATAGAGAAAATGGGAAATCAAGACAGCACAGATTGTTTCTTATGCAGGAACACTGCCACCTTGTCCCATGTGATATTTCTATTTCTGTACCCATAGAGATACAGCTACGGTACGTTAAAGACTTACTTCTTTCTACTCAAGGCGGTGTGCTTATTTACATATCATTATGTTTGTTCATCTTTTTTATTGTTGACTGTACTTAACAAATTTTCAGTGATGCTGGTGGACCAAGTAGATCCAATCAGAAAGGTAGTAACAATAAATGGAGGGCGTGTCCACCTTTATGAGAACGAGTGAAAATAGACATATCTTAAAGCATTCCCATTACTGACACCATACCACAACTGATAGCACCACACTTTCTCCCCTGTTCTCCCCACTTATCTAGGTTGGTCTGAATGACCCTGGCCTAGATTTCCTGGCACCTTAAACTTGGATACCAGCCTCTGATCAGTTTTGGCCACGCTCATGACTCTTCTTCCAGCTCCCTTGAACTTCAGATCCTCTGCCCACTTTCACTTTGGTTTTTCCTTTGGTTTTTGTGTCCTTGGTGTCAGGTGTCCACTCCTGGCACTGTTTATTTGCATGCCCCTACCGTTGCCCAACATCATCTGGGCCCCCAGTGACCCATTACGGCGTGGAGAATTAGGCCTATGGATTCGTGCAATAGTCTCTTGTCACCTGCATCTGTCCTTTAGGTTGGCACTCTGCAGAAGAAATCTAATTATGTTACTCTTCTGCTTGGAGCCCTTCATTTGTCTTTAAGAGAAAATCCAAACTTTTTAGAATGGAATTAAAATGGATTTGCATCATCCCGTTCTTTCTCTATTTCAGTTTATGCTTCTGTTCAGTGCACTTCCTCACAGATCTCCATCTTCCTGTGTCTCTTTAGTAAACTCTCCTTCTTCCTGCAAGACACAGCTCCTCAGGAAAGCCCTCCCTGACTGAGGCTTATTTTTTCCCGGAGGCCTATTTTTACACACATACTTAATGCATTCACACCTGCCACACTTCTGTACACACACAGGCTTGACCTTGCTTTTAGCCCTAAAGTTGGCTTCTTCAAGTAGGGAAATGGACTTGTTTTCTAGCCTAACAGAGATTGTAACAGCTTTCAAGATATATGACAAATGGAGAACAAAGAGAAGCAGAAATTCTCCTACTGCTAACACCAATTAAGGGCTGTATTATGTTATATAAAAGTTCTTTTAATGCATAATTGAGCGTATAAGGAAGAACAGACTATCTGGGGGCAGAGAGGAGTGTGTGAGACCGTTTATTACTGTGGCTTCCCCGATGTATTCCTGGTCTTCATAATCCAGAGTTTAACACCTTCATAGAGGTTGAAATTTTGTATTCAGAAGAAGGAGTAGATTGAAACTAAGATGTTTGAATAAATATAGGACAATCAATGTGCTGAAGCTCAGGGAAATGCCCAGAGAAAGAGCATTAAAGGAGAGAGAGAGAGAGAGAGAGAGAGAGAGAGAGAGAGAGAGAGAGAAATACCTATTGGTGTAGCAAGAGGACAAAAAATCTGGAAGAAAAGAGAATTTTTTGAGAATCCAAATCCCAAATTTGTATTTCATGCAGGCTTAGGCTTCAAAATAATACTCCTTATAAAGCCTGGGAATCTTGAAGGAAAGAAGTTTGCATAAAAATTGAACCCAGCAAGGTGATAGCTTTTGGGCATTTGAAGAAATAAATGTCCAACTGCTGTAGAGAAGCAAACCTCAACCCAGGCTATACGGAAACAGTTTATCATGAGCAAAAGTCAGCAGATATCACAATGAGTAAGACTGGAATTCCAAGATTTTCTGCTCCTGGAACACTATGGAAACTATTGAAGCAGGAAATATAGTCAGGAGTGAGGAAACTCTGGAGGAGCCCCAGGACTAGGACAAGGGACATCAAAACAGACTAGGACAAGGGACATCAAAACAGACTAGGACATCAAAACAGACTAGGACATCAAAACAGACTAGGACAAGGGACATCAAAACAGAACAGAGACCCTGTTCTAAGACTGGTTGCCCCTGCGTTTTGGAAAAGTGCTGAATTATGGTGACTCATAGTGAATCATGAATGCACCTGTGCAGAAGATGCTGCATGACCCCTGCTTCATCATAATAGCATTATAATAAATTGGCATTGTGAGTCCCCACTCACCCTGGAGGGCAATCAGGGAAAATCATGGGAGACTGCATGCCTAGTAGCTTAAAAGTAATATAACTATGTCTACATGTGCAATAACCCCCCCCCCAAACTAGCTAGGAAATATCCACCTTATAAGAATAGAATCTGGGAATGCAGACTGGTGCAGCCACTGTGGAAAACAGTATGGAATTTCCTCAGAAAAATAAAAATGGAACTGCCTTTTGACCCAGCAATTCCACTACTGGGATTATACCCTAAGAACCCTGAAACACCAATTCAAAAGAACCTATGCACTCCAATGTTCATAGCAGCACAATTTACAATAGCTAAGTGCTGGAAACAACCTAAGTGCCCATCTACAAATGAGTGGATCAAGAAACTATGGTACATTTACACAATGGAATTCTACACAGCAGAGAGAAAGAAGGAGCTTATACCCTTTGCAACAGCATGGGTGGAACTGGAGAGCATTATGCTAAGTGAAATAAGCCAGGCGGTGAGGGACAAATACCATATGATCTCACCTTTAACTGGAACATAATCAACAAAAGAAAAAAAGCAAGAAAAACATAACCAAAGACACTGAAATTAAGAACAATCTAACAATAGCCAGAGGGGAGGGGGGAGAGGGGAGAAGACAATGGTGAGAAAGGTTTTCAGGAACCACTATAGGGGACACATGGACAGAACCAAGGGGGAGAAGGGAAGCAGGAGAGGAAGGTGGGTTTGGAGCGGGTAGGGGGAGGAGAGGGGAGAGGATGCAGACAACCATAATTGAAAAATAATAAAGTAATTAAAAAAAATATAGAATCCCTCCAGCCACTGAGGGTCAGTCTCCACTCAGAGTTGACCTGCTCCTCTGTTCTGTGGAGTGTACTATTGCTTAATAAATCTGCTCTCTCTGCTATAAACTCTGTGTGTTCCATTCACTCATTGTTTATGATCACCAAGAACCCGGTTCCCTGTGCCTTCTTGTGACACTGTAAGTTTGTTCAACATGAATAAAGCATGCAGTGTAGAATATTAAAGATCTTGACTGTTTCCCTTTTTTTTGAAAGAAGACTTAGTATTTATTTATTTTTTTTAAAGATTTTTTAAATTTATTTTTAGAGAGAGCGGGGAAGGGAGGGAGAAAGAGAGGGAGAGAAACAGCAATGTATGGTTGCCTCTCACATGGCCCTCTCTGGGGACCTGGCCTGCAACCCAGGCATGTGCCCTGACTGGGAATTGAACCCGGACTCTTTGGTTCCCAGCCTGCACTCAATCCACTGAGCTACACCAACCAGGGCAGAAGACTTAGTATTTATTGCTTCCCTTCCTTTAACTTTTCCTTAACACATAATCTAGCTTCTGCCTCAACTATTTTTTTAAAAACTATTCTCTATGTATTCACTTTTGGCCTATTAATTAAACATATATACATATATATTTCTTCTTTTTTTCCTATTTTCCTTGATCTCCCTTTCCCTTTCTTTAAAAATAACCAGACCCTATGAAAAATTATACATTTGAAATAGATTTCTAGAAATAAAATGTTAATAGGTGTGCTAAATAGAAAATAAGATACAGCTAAATGAAAGATTAATGAATAGAGAGTTAGGTTGGAGAGTTAGATTACCAGAATATAGCACTAAGAGATAAAAACTTAAAAAACAGAAAGGAGAAATTAATAAATATGGAGGTTAGAAGGAGAATACCAGTCTGGTGGGAACTGGAGAAGGAAGTAATTGAGAAAAAAAGACAGAAACCATATTTGTTGATGCAATGACTGAGCATTTTCCAGAATTGGTGAAAGATATAAACCTTTAGATTAAAGAAACACTATGAGTCATGAGTGGCTAAATTAAACAAGTCACACCTCAACATTAGTGTAAAACTGTAGACAACCGAAGACAAAGAGAGGAAGTGAAAGCAATCCAAGAGAAAAGGTAGATTACCTAAAAAGAAACAAAAATGGCGCTGGCGCAAACTTCCAAGTGTGAGAAGAGAGGCTAAAAGGCAGTGCTATCTTTTGCTGTCTTTCTTCAAAATTATTTGAGAAAGTAACTGTTAATCTAGAAGAAATTAGCCAAACTGTCATTTGCAGAGAGGGTTTAATAATACATTTTTAGACCAAATTCAGAGGATTTACCCTTCTCAGATGCATGATGAATAAGGGCCTTTTAAAAGATGTAAGTAAGGAAACAGCCTGAAAGAAATACTGACTTCAAGTAGCAATTTATACTTTTTATAAAGAAATTAATAAATATGCAGCTCCATAAATATAAAGAAGCGTTTCTTATGTAGAACAAAAACATGCTGCATTTCAATAGCTATTAATTTGGATAATATAAAAACAAGATGTAATAATACTCTAAATACCTACCACATTTATAAGAAAAGTGGAGAATTATTATCTAGAAGAATTATTGATTAATTTTAGTCCATTTCATCAAGTATATATGTTAACAATTTCAGCACTCATTTCAAAAGTATAAATTGATTATATAATAGGTAATTAATTAGAGGACAAATGGGAATAAAGATACCTTGGCCAATATTATAGAAGGCAGAGAAACATAATAGCATTTTAAAGAAAAAGCCAAAAAAAAAAATAGAGATAAACCCCAAAATTTTGGCAATTGCAAGAAATGTCAACGGACAGTTTTCTCTAGCTGAAGAACAGAGGCTATAAATTGGGTTTTAAATATCCAATAAAATTCCTTTTGTATGGAACGTAAACATAATAATTTTATGTAAAGAAGTGATAAAAAGTAGACCAGGTAAATAATCATAAATAGACTAGTGTAGCTATATTAATATGAAAAAATAATCTTTGAGGGGAAAGGCATTAGTAAGGATAAAATGGTTAGTTACTACACATTGATATAAGATTCAATTTATAACTAAATAATAACATTTCAAGTTGATATGCCTCTAACAACATAGAGCATTTTACACAATGAGGAGGACAAATAGACAAATCCACAATTAATCTGGGAAGTAAATTCTCCTTATTCAATAATAATAGATCAGGCAGATGCGTCAAAATTATTTATTTGCAGCTCTGTTTGTAATAGCAAAATGTAGAGGGCATAACTAAATTGTGTTTTATTTCTACATTAGATATTAAGGTTCAATAGTTGAAAATGGACTAGATCTCATGGATAACATGGATAATTCTCAAAAACACAATGTAGAATGATAAAAGAAAGTTGCAAGCTATTATATACAGTTTGCTGCCAAGTAGAGATATGAATTGGATATATGAACATGGAGCTTGGAAAGGAGATTTGGGCTGAAATATGAAGCTGGCCATTGTTTACACATTATCTTTGTGACTTTCAAGAGAATGCCTGAAGTCATCAAGGGGAGCAAGTCGGGAAGAAAGCCCTTAGCGAGCTGGGGTTCTCCAGCATTTACAGAGCCAACTGAGAGGAAGGGAAGCAAGCAAATAAAATACAGAAACTCAGCCTCACAGATAAGGTGAACAGAAAGACAAGGAAGGAAGACTTTCTTGTTGCTTGTCCCGACTGCTTCCCGCTTTGAAAGTGATCATATGAGGTGACGATGCCCCAAGCCCCAGGAGCTATTTTGGAACCATGGGGGAGGGAGCCAGCTCGAGGACCAAAGACCAGCGTGCTGAAGATGGTGGGATAGGGGGGAGAGAACTTGACTTCATGGAGTCACCAGACCCACGTGAAAACTCACTGCTTCTCCAATGTTGTTATATGAGATAAGCATCTATTTTGTACAGTCACCACTAACTATAGTTTCCACTGTTTGAAGCCAAACACATCTTATTCTATCCCAGTGGCAATTTAACAAGTCCGTCTTTTTTCCGGGTGCAAGAAGGTTGCGCTGAAGAAATGGATTAGGCTGTTCACCGGGGTTGCAGAGATGACTAAAACAGGTCCCTGGCCCTGGAGATTGCAGCCTAGGAGAGAGGGATTTACATTTAAAGTGGTGAGAAGCTGGGCCTTGAAAGCTTTTAGTCATGGTTCTAAAATAATAAGGGCAGCGTTTTAGGAACATTAGTCTAGGGTCTTAATAAAAATGATTGAACACCTTGTATGCATATTGCTGTCTGTATAATAGATTTTATTTCATTCAAACCCTATAACAAGCGAATAGGAAAGGCAGTGTGTGTTTTATGGATGAGAAAACTATGGTCTATGGAATTTAAATCATGTGCTCAAGATCAGACAGCAATAAGATTAAAGCCAGGTTTGTTCACCTCCACAGGCCAGGCTCTTACCCACCTATTTTCATGCTACACTGTCCGTCCCGTGCCGCTTGCTGCCTTTATCCTCATTTCATCATTCACAGGGGATGGCTAGGAGGGAGGAAAGGTGGGAGTCAAGGAGACAAA
The DNA here is from genome assembly GCA_004026765.1 of Micronycteris hirsuta. NCBI lineage: Eukaryota > Metazoa > Chordata > Mammalia > Chiroptera > Phyllostomidae > Micronycteris > Micronycteris hirsuta. The sequence goes on along the minus strand of PVJI01020278.1, from coordinate 21,204 downwards.
TTGAAATACAGCGGCAGGCGTGGGAAGGAAAAAGAAAGGATCAAGATGACAGGCATTTGTAAGAGGAATAGTGAGCCTTAGTGATAGACAGACATGGGATGGAGGCTAGTGAAGCAGCACAGGAATATTAAAGATCTTGACTGGTTCCCATGCTTTTGAAAGAAGACTTAGTATTTATCGCTTCCCTTCCTTTACCCTTTCCTTAACACATAATCTAGCTTCTGCCTCAACTATTTTTTTTTGAAACTGTTCTCTATGTACTCACCTTTGGCCCATTAATTAAAAATATATGCATATATATTTCCTCTCTTTTTCTATTTTCCTTGACCTCTCTTCCCTTTCTTTAAAATTTCTCCTTCCTAAGCCACTCCACAACTAGATTTATCACTGGAGAAACTCATTCTCTCTTTTAAAAATCTCTCCCTTCCTCCATTTTTTTCCAGAACGATTTATTGATGTCTCATTTCTCTATGTGGCTCCAATTCTTTTCTTCTATCTCCTAAACAAGCTCTTAGGGTATGTCCTTTATTAAAATGATCTTTATCAAAGTTTTGTCTACGCCTAGAAATCTTCTGAACAACCCAAGCCCCTTTGACACCCCATCTCCATACCTCTTTGCTTATAACTAACACCTCTTGCTGATAACTAACATGTGGCATGGTGTGTGTGCTCTTATTTGATCAACACATGCCTTGTTTAAGGAATAATTTTTTATATTTTTCAATAGTCTCCATAGTGCTTAACATTCTTATATCTAGGAGATTCTCTGTTCTTTTATTTCTTCATTCATTCAACACACATATGAATGGGAAGCATAGAAAAGGAAGAAAAAATAAACAACTATAAAAATACAAAGTAGAGACTTTAAGGGGTAGACTCACACAGTTGTGGGATTGCGGAGGCTGGCAAGTCTGAAACTCACAAGGCAAGTGTCAGGTTGGAAATTCTGACGAGGTTTCATGCTCTAGTGTTGAGTCAGGAGGCAGAAGTACTTCTTCATTTGGGGACCTAAGCCTCTTTCCTTAAGGCCTTCAACTTCAATTAGACAGGGCTCACTGTGCTATGGAAGGGAATCTATTTTTACTCAAAGTCTGCTGATTTAAATGCTAATCACTTCTTTACAATACTTCCAGAGCAACACGAAGACTGGTGTTTGACCAAAAACTGAATACTGTAGATCAGCCAAATTGACATAGAAAAGTCATCATCACAGGATGGAAGCCAAAGAACCAGGTGAAGTTAGGTAAGAGGAGAGTCAGCCCTTCCGATATAAATGGGAAATGCGCGGGATGTACTGATGTGAGTGGGTTGGGAGCTGCCATCAAATGGCTTCTACTTCTCTGTGAAGTAGACGAGATTTTCTAGGATGGGGGATGAGACTGAAGGTTTGAAGATTGTAGATAATATTAGTAAAATTCACTGAACTGAGGGAGAAAGTTGTCAAGTGAAATAGAGCCCAAATAATACGCAGAGCTAAGGGCTGGGTATCACAATCCTATGAGCATTATAATCTCCTTAATAAATACTCATTGCCTAGGTACTTCACTTAGGTTCATTTCTTTACAAGAGTTTACACAGTAATAATCTTTACTTTCTGCTGGCAAACATCCCTTTTCAGTTAACCACTAGGAACCCTACTATAATCTCTTGTTCCAGCTAACAGCCCTAAGTAATGTCAACGGCTGTCTGCTTATTTGAAGGCATTATTATTGTTTGCCTGCATAACACTATGCATATAATAAATATTAAAATGTAGGGTGGTACACAGGTGACATGCTGTATCAGCTTAAGGAGAAAAATATGCCTGTTGGGACTACTTTACTTTTTTTTTATTTTTTTTATAAGCTTTTATTTATTTATTTTTAGAGAGAGGGAAAGGGAGGGAGATAGGGAGAAAAACAGCAATGTATGATTGCTCCTCACATGGCCCTCACGGGGACCTGGCCCTGGCCCGCAACCCAGGCATGTGCCCTGACTGGGAATCGAACCCGGATCCTCTGGTTCCCAGCCTGCGCTCAATCCACTGAGCTACACCAGCCAGGCTGTTGGGACTACTTTAAATGGTAGAAGGACTTTACAGGCTTCCAGCACAGACCCATAACTCTGTGACTCAATATTAACCCACTCCTTTTGCCCTCTTTCAGAGGACAAGCTTGCACACCATGCGGTAGGCTCTCCATATAAAGATCAGCAAACAAATGAAGATGTTGGTTTTCTTGATTCTATTTCCACATCTTCACCTCTTTGCATATCATGCCTCAGAAAGTGGCGAGGAGGCAGAAATTATCTAAAGCTTTCAATTCAGTGTCCTTCTCTTGCTGTGTTTGTTTGAATTATTTGATAAATGTACTTGTTTGAGAGCTAGTATAAGGTAGAAGATATATTTTTAAACCGTGGAGTCAGAAAATCTAGGTAGATCATGCAAATTCAAATCTCTATAAAAATACAATACATCTGCTGTAGCCAAACATAATATCTGTTGGCAGATCTTACATTCTTTGACTTACATTCAGTTCAGGCTTCATTACTCACCAGTGCTATGATTTAGAAAAATAATCCAACCTCTGTGGCTTCATTTTCTTTATCTGCAACATATTAATAAAACTCCGGTTACTTGGGGGCATAAGGTTATGATGGGACTGAATTAAATAATGCTATATAACAGAACAGGTCACACCAATATACATGATTAGTTAAGGTTCTCCATAGAAACAGAACAAATAGGATACACACCTACCTATATACAATTCTATAAGAGAGATTTCTTTTAAGGAATTGGCTCACGCAGTTATGAGAGCTGATAAGTCTGAAATCTGTAGGGCAGGCAGCAGCCCGGAAATTCAAGGCAGAGCTGGTGCTGCAGCCTCAAGTCCCATACCTGCAGGCAGGGTTTCTGTGCTGCTGTCTGGAGGTAGAATTGCTTTTATTGGGGAAACCTCAGTCTCTGATGTTAAGGCCCACCCACATTATAGCAGGTAATCTGCTTTACCAGAATCTATTGATACAAGTGTTATTCACATGTAAAATATACGTTCACAGCAGCATGAAGACTGATGCTTGGCCAAACAATCGGGTATATGGGATAACCTAGCCAGCCGACACATAAAATTAACCATCACACTATAGCATTGTGATGAATACTTGGCTCTTGAGTTAAGCTGCCTAGATTTAATTTTAACTTTGCCTTTCGGGAGCTGAGTGCCCTTGAACAAATATTGCACTCCCTCTGTGATTCAGTGTTCTCATTTGTTAAAGCACTTTATAGAGTTGTTACAAAATTATATGATAAATGTAATATGTTCAGAATAGGGTAACACAGTAAATATGCAAAAATTATGGTTATTATTGTTAAATATACATAATTATTATCATGGCTTTAAAATCTGGAAATACGATATACAGTTTTTTAATGGAAAAAAGTTTTCATTTTTTGGTTCTGTTGTTTCTGCTTCCCAGGTTTTGGGGACAAATATAGTAATGAGTTATTCTGGATGCCACACTTTCGGTATTCTGCCCCAATATCACCATTAATACATTCTGTTTTTCAGACCTTTCATTCTGATGTTTGGTTCACAGAATATTCATGCATAAATATGGAAGATTATTAACCTTTTAAAAATGGTAGTTAAAAGCCTCACTACTCAGGTTTATTCTGTAGTTTAATAGAAAACCAGCAAATACAAGTCAGCCATCTGTCAGCTAAAAACCCTTGCTGCTTTGTAGGCAGTACCTTGGTGATGGGTGCTTAATATCATGCAGAGTTATTCATTATTTTTTGCTATAATCTCAAAGGGCTGTAGTTTATTTACTTTTCTGCATCTGAACGTACCAACATCATCTAAATCAATTTGTTGATTTTATTGCTAATACTCATGTGTTTTACCATTTCCAACTTTTATTGGTTCTTCAGAGTTACTTAATTAACTGTGGGCTTTCCTTCAGTCACATAAGTGTATATTTAATAACTTCCCATTCCATCAGAGTAACTGAATGTGGGCAGATCTGTGGGTCTTACTATGTCTCTACGTCAAATCTTTTTAACTAAAAAATAATTTAGTCTAGAAAAAGAAAATAGAAAAAGGAATTTGAAATTTTAGAAAGTCAATGAGGTGATCTTTATTATTGGAGCAGATCTAAAACTTAATCTGCTTTAGAGACAAAATGTTCACATGGATTTATTAAGTTGTGAGTAAGTGAGAAGTGGGTTTTATTGCAGTCACAGAGAGGAGATGAAGAGCCGGCTGCCCAGCAGGCCGGCAGAGACGTGCCCGGGCCACTCCGACCCAGGGCCCAGACCTCAGCATTTTACATCCAGAAGCTTAATTTCATCAGGTCCTTTAATGAGCTGGTTCTCAAGAACAACTTTTAAGAATCAAAGTCATACACGGTAGTTGTATAATTCAGAATGCTGGTTTGTTCATTTATACTGGAGGCTGCTTCTATCTAAAGACTAAGCTGAGATACTGCCCCACCCTGAAGTCCCTGAAAACCTTAATTACTATTTAAAATTATGTTTAGAAAGTCTCCAGTTATGGTAAAGGAAACTGGACAGTTGAATCTATGCTGGAGGAGCAATTAGGTTTTATGTTATGGGCCAATCTACTTTTTGGGATGCTGGGTTGAAAGGTGTGTTGAGATGACAGATTAGGGGAGTAAAAGAAAGAATGCTGAGGTTGAGTAACAGCATTCTGACATCTGTCCAAATTTCTGGTATGAGTCGAGCACGCCATGTATCTGCCACCTTTGATCGAGGTTATTGAAAAAAAAAAAAACCTCGCCATTATTCTTGGCCCCAAATGTATTGCACTCTAGTCACTTCACTCTGGTCATTAAAATACAGATACCTCCAGATACATTGCTTGTTTCCTATAGAAAAAGATTGAAAAAATTTATTATCCAACTAATTATTCTTTTACAGACAACCACAGGGCCATAGTTTTCTGGCAGGTAACATTATCCTTAAGTAGGATGTCGTTTTCTTTACTTATAGTCCTAGGAATAACCCCACGACATGCTGTTCCCATGTTCTCCACAAATAGCACTTCAAACAGCTGTTCCCTAAAGATATGGGATTGACAAATGTTATTGACATGTTATTAATTTAATGAACACTGTGTTTATTGTCAGAAAATAACTGGACTGTAACTACAAGTTTAGGAGCAGTCCATACGACTGTATGCTGAACATTTTTTTAGTGCTTCATACTACAAGAGACCTCAGAGTCTGTCTCTGAAGTTTCTAGATTTTTCTAGATAAGGCTTGGATTTGTTTTCCACAATTCTCATGTTAAGTGGGCAAGGAGAGAAACCGGAGCTTAGGTTTTGTGCATACAAGGTTATAGCAGTGGAAGCTTGAGACTGGTTTGGCCTCAAGAGTGACCAGAGGAGGGCAGGCAACTTCCTGGGTCACCTTACATCAAGGGATCGTTCATATCCTGTAAAGAACACAGATTTCATTGTCGAGACATTGCTTCCGGAGCAGAGCTAGAGACTGAGGAACATGGTTTGAACATCTGGTAAGCAAGTTACTATTGATTTTTAAAATCAGAGTTTCATATTTGTTAAAGAAAACTGCTTACTCAAGAGAATTTTTTGTATTTCAATTGAGATTAGCCTTAGGATGTCATGTAATACATATACTAGACTTCAAAAGGCTTTAACCATTCTACACAACTCTGAAAATTACCTCACGGAGTTTTAAATAAGCTTGTCTTCAGGGTATTTCAGACTAATTTATCTAAGAAAATCTTTACCCAAAAAGTGACTGTGTATATTTTTTTAGAAAGAATTCTACTCAGTGTCCAGTTATTAGTGTTTATCTTAATTAATATGAAGCTCTTTAAACTCTTCAGAAAGAAGGATAGTGATCCTGTTTCATTCTTGCATTATATTCAACTTAATACTATATTAATCATCATTATTACATGTTTATTAATGTTTCTAATTGCAGAGATTTATTTTTGCCTTTCCAATAATTTGTTTTTCAATATGAATGTTAGGATGATCTCAAAATTATACAACTCACTGATTTTTGATTCTGAAGAATTTTGCACACTATTGGGACTGTTCCAGATGTCCCCACTTTCAGGATCAATTTTTTCCTCAATATCCAACAACCACAGCCCAATGATTCATCTAGAATTTCTGAAGGTAGTTCATTTCATGTTACTGGATTTTCTTCCTGTAATGTGTTTGAATGCCAGGAATGTTTAACTTTCCATAAATCCTTCTGGTTATTGTGTACCAAGTTTGTATGAGTTAAAATATTTTCGGCTTCAAATACCATGAAATCTGACTCAAATGGACATATAGGGGAAAAAAGAAATGTATTGGTTCACATCGGAGGAGCTCCAGGGCTAAGGCAAGCTTCAGAGTCGGTTGTTTGATGAGAAGGATCGGGCTCTTCCTGTCTTTCCTCACTACTTCCACTGGATTAAGTTCATCCTGAATTTCCTATGTGGTCATAGGAAGGTTGACAGCGACAGCCAGAAAAACAGATCTATTTCCAAGTCTAGGGAGAAGGAGATTGACTTTTTATAACTTTCTCTTAAGACTCAAGACTCTTCTATCCCAGAAAACTCCAAAAAACTCCTCTGTCCTCATTGGTGCAAACTGGCTTAGGCATTTCCACCAAGACCCTCCTGCACGGGAGATGGAATTAGAATATTGGCCCATATTAATCAATAATTCCTCACCCCTCCCCACAGCCCCTGCCTCAGACAGGGTGGAGACTGAATATTGGGCAGCCAATCACTCCGTACCATGCTGCTGTGGAGTGCTGTTCTGGGCTTTCCTGCTGGTTGCCCCTTTCTGCACTATTCCTGTATCTTCAGGGTTAGGTTACTTCTCTCCCTGCTTGGCTCTAGCCATAGACATAACAGCAAGCTTGATTATCCCCCACACAGGCACGTCAATGAAGATGTTAGGGGACTACAACTTGGGCAATGAAATTTCATACTGACTATCACGTATCACCATTCCTGGAGGTGATCCTGAACGCCTTCCCTGGGGGACGCTACTGCAGATGCTGTCTTTAGTACCTTTCCTGCCTCCATCATCCAGGGCAGCATGTCTCCTCCAAGTATGGGTCCTCTTCACTTTGTCTTTCTTCCCCAGCATCAGAGGTCACAACCTGCATCAGGGTGAAAAATAGGTACCTTCACACCGTATGTGGCCAATGACCTCCAGGTCAATATTCCTAGCTTGATCTCTCTGTTGAGTCCTGAGCTAAAGCAACCAATGTATATTCTTATGGAGCCCCAATCCCCATTTCGTTATCTAATAGACAAACTTAACAGGACCAAAAGGGAACTCTTTTTTTCAGGTAAATGCAAATTTATTTTTTAATTTTTTATTGTATTTTTTCCATTCGCATTTATACCCTTATACCCCTCTCCTTCCTGAAGTCACCACTCTGTTGTCCATGAGTCCATTTTCCTTTTTGCTTGATCTCTCCACCCTATCACTCCCCTTCCCCAATAGCTGTCATCCTGCTCTCCATCTATGAGTCTGTTTCTATTCTGCTTGCTAGTTCAGTTTGTTCATTAGATTCCACATATGAGTGAAATCGTATGGTATTTGTCTTTCTCTGACTGTTTTATTTTACCTGGCATAATGTTCTCCAGTCCATCCATGCTGTCACAAAGGGTAAAATTTTCTTCTTCTTTATGGCCAAGTAGTATTCCATTGTGTAAATGTCCCATAGTTGTTTTATCCACTCATCTACTGATGGACACTTGGGCTTCTTCCATATCTTGATGATTGTAAATAATGCTGCAATGAACGTAGGGTTGCTTATATTCTTTTGAATTAGTGTTCTGGGTTTCTTCATATATAGTCCCAGAAGTGGGATCACTGGGTCAAAAGGCAGATCCATTTTTAATTGTTTGAGATATCTGCATACTGCTTTCCACAGTGGCTGCATCAGTCTGCATTGCCACCAACAGTGCACTAGGGTTCCCTTTTCTCCACATCCTCACCAGCACTTGTTGTTTGTTGATTTATTGATAATGGCCATTCTGACAGGACCAAAAGGTATCTCTTGACTCCTGCTCAACTCTAAACTTTCCCTCCCCCAAGTCATCTCCATAAATAGAAACAATGTGTTTATTTATAAAACTCCATTTATTCAGTTGATCAAGCCAGACACTTTGAAATCAAATAGGAACTTTTTCTATTTCTTCAAAACGCACATACAACCTGTCAGCAAGTTCTGTTGGCCAAACGTGAAAAAATAAATCTTGAGTGTGTCTATTTCTCTTTTCTCCACTGCTACTCCTTCAGCCTAAAATTCCATCACTTTTCACCAAACCTGCCTCTTCACTCCTCTCTAGTTTACACTTAAACTTATTCAATTTATTGGGCAAACAATGGTCTGCTGATCTTTAAAACTCTATATAAAATCATGTACTTCTCTCTTGCATATATCCTAGATTTTAATTCTTATTATTTACATGTGTTGCAAGTACAGCCTCCAAGTTTCTCTCTGGTTTTTCATCCCTCAGAAATGTTTGATTAAGAAAAGTCTTTAATTTTAAAGCAGTTGAAGATATCAATCTTTTTCTTTAAAGTTTGTCATCTCTGTTTTTCTTTAATAAATTCTAACTCTAGTGTCTATATGTATTTTTCCTGAATTATTTAATGTTTTCCATTTTAAAGTTAAATTTTTGAACTCCTGGGATTGACTTTTATGTATCATGTGAAGTATGTTTTAATTTCTTTTTTTTTTTCAGTGTGGCCAAGCAATTTTTTCTGTCAATATTACTGAGTACTCCCTCATTTCTTCAGTAATCTGAAATGCCAAGTTTGTTCATAAATCAAGTTTTCATAATGTGTGGATTAGTTTGTGGGTGAAATTCCTTATCTCTATGTTAATGTCACAATTATATCATAACTAGTAAGCTTCATAACTTTTTACTGCAGTTAAAGCAAAACTCCCTGAGGTATTCTTTTGCTTTTGAATAATGGCTCTTCTGAGGACTCTGATTTTCAGTATATAAAGTCACATTGCCAAGTTTTACACACATACAAAAAATCATGCTGAAGTTTTAATTAGAATTCTATTAGACTTTAAATTAATGAGATTAAAGTTGATATATATATTATATTGAATCTTTCTTTCCAAGAATGGTAAATTGCTCTATTAATTTAGGTATTTGAAAATAACTTCCTGTAAAATTTTATAATTTTTCTACAAAGTGCTTACACATCTTTATGAGTTCTTTTTTTTGGTTGCTATTATAAAAAGTAAAGTTATGTTACCTATTTGTTGCTGATGTAAAGAAAATATATCCAGAGAAATTACTTCTCAGAAATAAAATTGATTTATTTACATCGATTTTTTTCTGAGAAGATATGCTAAAATTTTATTAATCCTAATAATTTTTCTATTGATTTTTTTGGTTTTCTGTGTAGACAACCAACTATATTATCTATGACATCTAAATAATTGCTATAATCATTCTTAATTTTTAGCGCTCTATCCTTTTACCTTTTATTTGTTATGGCTTATTTCCCTGGCTATGATATTTAGGAAAATGCTGAATAGAAATTATGATACTGAGAATCACTGTATTTTTTCTTGATTTTAGAGAGAATATTTATAACATTCAACATTAAGAAAAATGAAAGTTATAAGGCTTTCGTAGAGTTCCTTTATCAGATTATGGATATTGCCTTCTATTCCTAGTTAGATAAGAAATTTAATCATGAATGGGTAGTAAATTCTGTTAAATGTTTTTCCTGAATCTATAAAAAAATTATATCATTTTTCTCTTTTTAAATATTATTGGAATATAATGTGTTGATTGATTTACCAATATTCAATCAACCTAGAAATCTTGGAATAAACACAACTTGAAAATCAAATATTGTATTTTTTAATACTTTGTTAGGTTGATTTGCTAATAATTTTGGGACTTTTTCACTTATGCAAAAAATACTTAATTCTTCCTCAAACTATATTTGGATGATTTAAGAACCAAATAAGTCACTATCCAAGTACAAACATATAGGACTATTTGAGATTTTGCTAGAAAAGGAAATTTAATTTAGGAACTTAAATTTGCTACAGAGTTATTAGAAGGAAAAATTAGTTACTCAATGAAGATAAAAGAATGCTAAAGAAGCAAATGTAAAAAGAGTGTTAGCCAGCACCTAAGCCTGTGGTGATTCTGAGGCTACTGCAGTCTGAAGGGAAGTGACTGAGCCGGTAACCCGCTCTTATCCTTATAGGTGGTGGCCACTGCCCACCTGAAGCAGACGATGCTGGATGAGCTGCCGGAAATGAGAAACAGATCACTTTTCCATTCTTTTCATTTTTCAATCTCCTGTCAGTGTGTCACATTAGCAGAAACTAGCGGGAAGCCAGAGGATGAGGAGACTGTGAAGTACAGTTTGCAGGCTTCCAGCCCCAAAGGTATAGAAAAAAACACAGAGGAGAAGTGCGGAGGAGAGGGAGAACATTATCCACCATAGGTATGAAGATTTAGACTAACTCCAGAAAATGAGCCAGGGAATGTTCTTCTTTTTTCTATTTTCTGGAAGAGTTTATGAACATGGAATTATGTGTTCCTCGAATATTTGGTAGAGCCAGCTGACAAACCATCTGGGCCTGGTGTTTTCTATTTGTAAAAAATTTAAACTATTGATTAAAGTTTTACTATAGATTCACCACTGAGGTTCTATTTCTATGGTGTGATAAAGGGTATAGATGATGTAACTATTGTTCTAACTTATTTTCTATCTTGTTCTTTCTGTCTCCTAGCTTATTTTTTTGAATTATTTTAATCCATTTTCCCCTGTACTTTTTGTGCTTCTGATTACCCTTTCATGTATCTAAAATATACTGTAATATTTGTGGATTCACCAAGCTCAAATTTAACACAGATATCTAAACCTACACGTACAGCGGGAAAGGAAGCCCTCTTAGATGAGAGAAACGGTATGTGGGGTGGATACAGCTGGGCGCAGGGCCGGCTTAGCACTTGAGACCCGTGCAGTGGCGCAGAATCCCCGCTTAGAAGGACACACTCCTGGTGTGTTGCTTTTCTTTTACTGTTTTGAAATTCTTAATAATTTTTGAAAAAGGGGCTCTCATTTTTGTTTTTCACTGGGCCCTGAAAATTATATAGCTGATCTTATTGTATTGAAGGATAAGTTTAGAATTAAACTTTTTAAAAAAGTAATTGCTAAAAGGCATTCATGTACTGTGAAAAAAATGTTAAGGGCTTATGAAAAATATAATTCAAATATTCTGTAAGAGAGGAATTAGACTATTGACTGAGGAAAGGCAGGTTTAAAATTTAATAAAGGAGAAATGAGTAAAGGGTAAATTAATATTTACCTTGATTGTTCCATAAACTGAGGGAGAAACAGAAAATTCACTTTTGAAAATTGAGTAACTGTGATCCTCAGTACATTTTTATAGGATTTTACTACAGAAATAACTGATGTTAACTGGCTGTCAATGAGTAAGTCCCCAAGTTAGAAGAAGTTTTAAATTGCTTTGGTTACAAAATGTGGTAAGCCAATACTTAATTAATTTGATCATTCTAATCAGTTTTTATGTGAGTAAATAGACACTTCTCTAAAAGAGCTTAGCGTTGGTCAAATATCAGAGAGTTGTTTTAGAACTACAGATTTGTAGAAAGTCAGTTTCCACATTTCCAGTTGAAGCCTGGGCTTTCATGATGTCTTGAAGTTGACATTAAGTGGCTGCCCACGATGAGGCAGAAGAGTCCCTTTTCATAGGTGTCCCAAGGGTCTCCTCGCCAATGTTTTGAATGTAAGTGTTTAGAGAACATAAAGAATCTAAATAAAGAATCTATAATATATCCTGGGGATTTGTTGTCATATTCTGTTCCACATGTGCCCCTCTGCAAAAACAAGGCTCGGTTGGGATCTCGCTTTGTTTGCTCGGGTTTGCTTGGTTTGGCTCTGTGTTAGTCTCGATCAAACCAGGAACAGGAGCCCACGAGCACAGGTTTGTGGGGAGTCTCCTTCAGAAAGTCAAGATAAACTCTTGAAGATTTTAGATTTTTAGATGTTTTTAAGTCCTGGAGAAGATTTAAGATAACTTTACTCCATCTCAACCTCTAGTATTTGGCAAGTTTAAAGTTTCATGTTACTTTACATTCTTCTTTTTTTTGGGTAGGAAAGGTGGTCTTGGGGAGAAATGTCATCTGTAAAACAACCTGGAAGGATTCCAAGACCTCAGTTTTGATGGTGTCTCATGAGCCTTTATAAAAGATATAGGTGGGAACATTTGGGGGTTGGTGGGCAGGTTCTAGTTAACTAGATTGACTCCAGAACAAAAGAATGAGAAAGATGGCCTCAAATCAAGACAAAGATTCTTTTCCTGAGAAACGAAGTTACTCTGATATAGAAACGAATCAAGGTGCTAAAAATGCCTAAATACTGATTCACACTGGGCATTTGACCTAGCTCCAAGAAACGATGTCCCAGTGCACTTGGGAGAAAGACTTATAAAGCCACCTTTTAGGTGAAAAAAAATACAATATCAGTATTAGAATAGCCAACGTTTATTGAGAGAATAATATGAGGACATGCCATTCTTTACATAATTCTTAATTCTCTTAATAACTGATGAAACAGATACAAATGTTATCTTTATTTTAGCAATAAAAAACATAGGTTTAGAGAGTTTAAATAACTTTACAATATGAGTTAGTTGCAAAATCTTATCCCTGCTGTTATGACTTGGTTACTATTTCAACAGTCTTTTTATATAATTTTTACCTTAGTGGGAAAAAGCCTTTTCCAAGTTCACTGACGTTAAGGTCAAAGGACTTCAAGCAATGTGGTCATAAATGGGAAGAAGCATGTAGAGCAGTAGAGTACTTGATGTCATGCCTGGCATGTTGTAAACAGTCAGAAAATATTATTTCTTATGGTGTGTGATATTAGAATGTGAGGGGTAAAAGCCTAGGTATTAAGTTCTAAACCTAACACACGTAACTCAGTTCTGGCTTGTTGTACGACTCTCAGAAAGTCTTACTTTCCTTCTCTGTAAAATGGATGTCATAATATTCTCCAGTTTGAACAACTGTTGTGGTAATTGGGTAAGAAGATGCTGGTGTTGGCCCTATGCTGGCACACAAAAATATGCTCAAGAAATGGCACCTGTGGCTGTTGAATTGCATCAGAAGCTACACACTAAACAAATCAGACCAAGAGGCACAGTGATATTCTCTAAAGTAGAGAATGGCCACCAAGCAGTGGAATTGAACAAGAGCAGCAAGAGGTTTAAAAGTCACCAAGGGGGAGACTTGTGGGATTTGGGGCACTGAGTACCATGTGGAGAAGGGAGTCAGAATCCAGACCGTTTCCGCTGCCAATGCGTTTGTTCATTGATGTCCTTGATGGTCTTCCTCTATGACCCGTGCCATGGGAAGTGAAAGTTCCCTACTTACCTCCTTTTTAATTGTATACTTGAGCCTCCCCAGTTTTCTCTTTCCAGCTCAGAAATCAATCACATAATAATATCAAATAAAGGAAAAAAACCTTTCTCCAATTCACAAAATTGTAGGTAATTCTGTTACTCAGTTAAGATAATACCTTTTTCTGTGCATAACCTCCTGTCTTAATTAAAATCCTAAGTGGGCTGTGGACACATAGCAAAATTAGAGATGAATAGTGTACCCATGGCTTCTCTATTCTTATATTAGAAAATAATATTCTTCCCAAATGTTTTGGCATGCCAACCCATTTCAGTCACAGAATCAGTTTCAGTGGTTTCAAAGAATATAAAACATCAGCAGCACAATTGCTTCCAAAACTTTATAAATATTGCAATTATCTGTAATTGGAATGCAATCTTAATAAAACCTATATTGTCTTTTGAGAATATTCCATGGGTAGAATTTGCATTAACAGAAATACTTTATATATTTTATTTCATCATTGACTACAGGAATCATTTGCTCTCCAAGGTTAATTATCTCTGTCTTCTAAAAATACTTACTATTAAAAATATTTAAATTCTTTTTGTTTAAAAAGCAAGGCACGACACACCATATTATAACAAGTTTAATACATTGTGCATATATGTAATTCTGGTTATGAGCTAGGGAGCACAATTTCTTTGAACATTATAGTTTTTCTATTCCATTTTAGTGCTAAAATTTTTACTAGCAATAAATAATGTACTTTTACTGAATTCAAAATTATAGTAAATGTGCCCTGTGCAGATAATTTAACACCTGTAAATTTCCAAGCCCTATAATTGTAGATTGCCTATCTCAGAGGCTTACGAACTCTAATTTACATTGCAGAAATAATGAGCTGAAGACTGATTGCAAATGTATATGTATTAACATAGTCACTAATTTTCTTACTGCATTGTATATATACATCTTAGCACAAGGCATTTAATTACCACAGCAATATGTTGTATTTAGCAGGCTCAGATATTTAAAAAAATAAACTAAACTATAGCTGATATTCTTTTCTTGGGATTGGGAAGGGAGAGTCTGTCAGTGGAGACCCCAATGCTAGGTACTAGCGGGTTGTACTCTGGGTGTACGCCCCAGGCCTGCAGACTCTGGGAGGGGTGAGTAAAGACTGAAGCTCAGCGGGGGAGCTGAGCCAAAGGACCACCCACTCTGTGCGTCAGCTCACCTTCCTCTCCAAATCCGGTAGCTACAGGGAAGAAAAGCTGTATTTAAATAGAAAACTAATAAAATATGCAAACAACATCAACCACCTCCCCATTTTTTCATTTTCTCTACTTTCAAGAGTGATGTTAGAATTAATTCTATTTAATTGAATTTGAATCAGTTTTGAATTTGAATTTGAATCCATATTTTATGATTTGAATTAAATCTTTTATTATAATTGAGTCCTTTCTACTGTGAATATTAATTTTATTCATCCAGCTACCATAACAGTGGTTTATTTATATGGCCAGAATCACAACGCATTGGAGCTAGAAGGAATTGAGACCTGGAAAAGCTACATGCCCAGCCAGGCCTAGAGGCGAGGGCTTGTCATCCGGCCCACCATCCTGTCCTGGACGTGGCTACAGCCATTCTCATGGTAGTATGTGCCCACAGAGCAGTATGCAGACGCTTTCTAAAGACGTGAGGGGGGATCTTCCAGCAGCTGGCCATTCTACACTTTTTTTAATTGGCGGCAACTTGGAGCAAGAGGAACACCTAAGGTGTTGAAATAAAATCTGTGGCAACATCTATGGGATTGTTTTCTTTTAGCGTCTATCCTGATTCATCTCTTAGGTCCTGCTCTGGAAACATCCCTTTGAGGGGAGATCAAATATACTTAAAAAGGACAGGCTTTGATGAATACACATTTCTTATCCTAAGACCTGGTTTCAGTCACGGATTGGCTGGGCTAACTCAGTTTGTGGGGTATCCAGCTCTATGTCCTTTTTCTCCTCTAACCACTGCTGAGTTTTTGTAAGAGGTCTTCAGCCAAGGACACTGTGGGTAGTTTTCACCCTGAGTTGGAGGAAGGGATTATTATTTTTTTTACTTATTTTTGGGAGTGGCTTGTCATACATTGCCTTGTTTGCATTAACCAGTTCCCTCTGTATGTATAATTGTATAAAGCATTGAGGATAGGATTTATCCTGCTTCATTTTCAACGGAGGCATCAACAAAATAGATGTTAGATATCAAAATGACTCAGGCAAATGTTCATGTGTAGAATTTGCTGGAAAAATATTTGAGGACTGTTTTAAACTCTCCATCAACTTCAATTGTAAAAGGGTTGGGAGCAGAAAAGATGAGAAATTTTTAGAGAGAACCGTTATACTACTGCATGCCTCCATTTCCACCCAAAAAGAGGGAAGGGGGAGCTGACCTCCAACCCTCACTTGGTGAGTGAGGAGACCACTCAGAGTGCTTGGGTTGGTGCCAGAGTGAGTCCACCTGGGCAAGTTTAAGAGGCCTGTGCAGCAGAATGGAGCTGGCTGCATTGAGATCGTCTAGCACACCCGGGCTTATCAGGACAAATGCTATGTAAGGCTTTTCTGGGGCCAGATGACAGCCATGTTGGAGAGATAGGAGGAGGAGCCAAAGCCGCTGGTCTGGAGCAGTTTAAAATCCTGTCTTGTGGAAAGAAGGGAAAGGGTGGTCAAGAAACGTGTATAAAGGACCCATGGACAAAGCCAAACGGGTGTAGAATTGAGGGTGGGAGGTCAGGGTGGGTGGGGCAGGGAAAAGTGGTGACAGGAAAATGGAGACAACTGTACTGGAACAACAATAAAAATAAAAAAATAAAAAAGGAGCTTCCGAAGGATAGCATACCTTACTTGGACAAACAGAGAAACAAGAATCAAGGGTAGAATTAGAGGAACAGATTCTGTCCCCCAACACAGGAGGGGCCTTTGATGAACCCAAAGAAGTGCCCAGTGACGAAGAAGTCCGCTCGCAACCTCTGTCAAGCCCTTCCTCCCCCCATCCCCGACCTGTGGGGCTAAACACAGTTAGCAATGATGGCAGAAGCAGAGCGAGAAAGGGAGAAGCCACAGTTAACAAACACCTCTGACCAATGAACTTGTTCTTATGTTGTAGCTAAAAGAGAGGGAAGGTGAGCTTCACCTCAAATAAATATGGAAGTGTTGATGGATATATTGGGATGGACATTTTTAATGTATAAATTGAGACTATGTTTTATAACTTTAAGTGATGGTACACTGTTCTGCTACTTACAGTATTTTTTGGACTATAAGACACACTTTTCCCCCCAAATTTGGGAGGAAAATGGGGGTGTGTCTTGTAGTCCAAATGTAGCTTACCTGGCTCACATTGGTGAAATATTATGTTATTTATGTTATTAAATATTTTACCACATTTTTTGCTTCAAAATTTTTCCCCCTATTTTCCTCCTCTAAAACCTAGGTGCATCTTATGGTCTGAAAAATACGGTAAGTTGTGAAATGGCCGCAGGTTTTATCCAAACGCTGGGAAGACAACTTTTATTAAACAAATGTGAAACGATGGTGGGAAACAAAAAAGAAAGCAGTGCATGGATCCCTGAGTCATACTTTTCAAGATGCCATTGCAGAGTGCCCTTTCCTTGTCAGGGAAGGCCTTCCCTTCTCTGAGTTTGGTGCCCCTCACCCAGGGCTGGAGTCTGTCATTTGAGCCACATGCGCGTCCCGGATCAACCCCGTGCTGAGGCTGATGGTGAAGTAGCTCTCCCCCATTCACTCCAGGACTGTCAGGTTATTCTTATTATCATTTGGGCCTTAATTTTGAGTCTCTTGTTCAGATTCTGTGCCTTGATTTTTGAAACCCACCTTATTTTTTGGAGATGTGATCGCCTAAAAATAAAAGGCCTTTCAAAGTGAGAAGGAACAAGCATTTATTTGAAATCACTTGCAACAGCCATTCAGGGCACACTGATTCCCACAGAAGCCTGAGCGGTGTTCTGATTAAGAGAGAAAGGCGATGGTGTTTACGAGACAGGGCATGGTATGGGAAACGATGCTGCCCTCGGCCCAGTCCAAAGGTTAGTTTGCCCTTTTTAACGTCACACCATGGGCAAGGCAGCTCCTCTGGCGCGGCAGCTCCGGTTCTGTTTTAAAGTGGCTCTGCTTATATTATTTGACAATTTCCCCCGTTTGATCAAGATCTTTCCTTGAAAGCATCCCCAGTAAATTGTTAGAAAACAGCACCACTCCGTTGTTAAAAGTATCCTTGGCCACACGCTGTCTGGTGCCTCATTTGGGGCGAGTTGTGCCATTGTTGGTTCCTCATCAGGGGGAGGCCCATTCCTGCTGTGTCGTGTCCCACGTGGCAGGGAAAGTGGTTTGCTTTTTTCACAGAAGCCTTAGGTCACAGTTGAGCAACAAGAGCCCCGGAACAGAGGGAAGCTTTACTGGCATGTTTCTTCAATACCCTCAGTCTCTTGAGATTTCTCACAAGAAGTCTCATAGGCCTTAGTGATCATCACAAAACATGGAGTAACCATGATCCGAGTGAAGCCCTTATAACATGGAGTCGTGCAAAACTGGCAAAGATTCGTAACAGCTAATATTTGTATAATAACAAACAAATGCTCAGCCCATTTGGAGAATAGATCTGAACCAGAAGTCAATAGCTGAGGGCAGTCAGCTGAAGATGTTAAAGAACCATGAGCTATCAGTGGACACTGTATTTAAGTATTTGACATGTATCCAAACTTTATCTAAATCTATATATTACCAGGGGTGTATTACCCCAAAACAATAAGCAGTATTAACAACAGAGCCAACCCCACCTTTCTTAGCTAGGAGACAGCCAAGTGCAGTTCTATCGTCTGATAGAACCCATGTGAGGAAATTTAAAGGGTGGGTTTAGCCTGTGATGAGGATGCTGAGGTGGTGACAGGCTTTTGCCTGAGGGATCACCAGCTCTTAGCACCTGAAGGACTTCTCTCGTGGGTTGCGCTTTCCTCAGAGCAAAGGTTCGACAGTAGTTCTTAAACTACAGCTGCATCAGAATCACTTGGAGGGTCTGTTAAAACAGAAGGCTGAGCCTTACATCCCCTCCCCACAAAGTCTGTGATTCAGTAGGTCTCAAGAGAGACTATGAGGAATTTTTCTCCTAACAAGTTCCCAGGTAATGCAGAGGCTGTTGGGCTTGCACAACACTTTGAACATTGCTACCTTAGTGCAGAGTTTCTCAAACTCAGCACTGCTGACCTTTTGTGCCAAATAATCCTTTGTTGTGCAGGGCTGCCCTGTGCATGGGAGGGTGCCAGCAGCATCTCCTCTGCCCAGAGATGCCAGTACCAAACACGTCTCCAGACATTGCCAAGGGTCCATTAGGGACCAAATCACTGGACTAAGAGCCACTGGCTACCTTAAGATGTTCTTCCATCTCCTGCCTGGAAAGTAAGAACCCAGCTGCAGGCAAGCTGGGAGGCAATGAAGGCCTTTGAGGGTCTTGCCATTTACTTAAAAGATCCTATGCAATTTCCTTATTTGCAGTATTGCCTTTCTCCAATATTATCTCATTCTCCATTTCAAGTTGTAAATTTCTGGAAAGTTAAATCTCTTCAATAGACTTAGAGGGAATCTGGGGATTGACCTGACCCTCCCAAAAACTTGCAACCTGTCCTCCAGTTTGGAGCTTTGCTCTGAAGTTCTGCTTTCGGAAATATCTATTGTCCCTCAGACTGGAGTCTTTCCGAGGTTCAACAGAGCTACGCAGTTTCCTCTCTGGCAAGTTCCATCTTCTCTGATCTGCTAAATCATTTACTATTCACCCATCTGCTTTACTGAGTCCAAAGTTTTGTTGACGTCTTTCATCTGCTTTTACCTATTCTCCCATTCTCTTTGTTTTTGTAGATGAATGCCCTTTTATGTAATTATTTTTATTTTGGAGTATTACAAAGGAGCAACAGTAAACATGTGTATTTAATCTAGCTGTGTATAACCAGAATTTCCAGCAGTTTTTTTATGATGTGATTTTGGTAAGAAGGAGGGTGGAACCAGCATAAACTATGTGAGTTCGGGAGGTGTTATTAATGATTTTGGTTAAAGATGAAGAAAAGAATTTAAAAAATACAAGATACATTCTTTTCATATTTAAGTTTTTTCTATAGCCCTGATTGTTATATTTTGTTATCATGTATTCAATAAAAACAACATTGAAGTGGAAAATACAGCCTTTAAGAGACTCAAGTAAAGAAACCCTAAAGCAGATGTCCTTGAGAAAGATCACATTTATTATAACTTTCTATGAACCTCAAATTTATATTTATAGAATGTTGGGTTATGATTTCTCACTAAAATATAAAGAAAATAGGTTCTAATTTTATCCATGAAGTCAAAGCTATACATTCTTATGGCAGTCTTGCTCTCTACTTTGAAGCTCTGGCTCTAGTCCAAGTGGCTTTCACGTGACTTTAAATTCCCCTGAAGAATTCAGAGATTTTTGTTTGTTTATGTTATTGACAGTCTAGTCGGTGGAATCACTTGGCTGTTTCTCCAAGCACTCATAATCTGAAATCCGAAAGCAATCTCATGGTGTTATTTAAGTATTAGTCACATTTGCTCATGCATAACTCCTCTTGTGACTTTTGGGGATCAGGTTGGATTTAGCCAAAAGAAGTTAACAAAGAGGATATTGAGTATAAATTCAATCATTAACAAAATGACAGGTGGCAAAATTTTCACAGGTAAACATCTGACTCTAGAAATACTATGGGATCCCTCAGAAATAAATCTCTCTCAGTAGGGTAATTGTAAAAACATCATAGCTGAAATGGACTAAGTGCCATATGAATAAATCCTTGACCTGGCATTTGATTCCTTTGGAACATTCTGCAGGTACAGCTAGCTTTCTGTGGCAGAACCCCTCCAGGACCTTCCAGGAACGGTCCATGCTTTTTGAATACTAGTATTTAAAAAATGTCTGGTTAGCACATACTTATTAAATATAAATTAATATTTCCATTGCATTATGATTTATTTGAATCCCAATATCTGGACAGACCACAGATTCCCTACTAAAACTGTGTAGAATATTGTGCTTTTAAGCTAACCAGTGTTGAGTAAACATGTGGTGGCCTCGTCCTTGTTTTCCACATCGGCTGACTTTTGCAACGGCATGTTGTGTAACCTGAACGCGTGAAGCTGGAAGGTCAGCGAGAAATGTGGGAAGGGACAGAGGGGTCATAGCCATCCTATATAGTGTGTCAGAACATATATGCGTTTGTTCATTTATGTATAAATATATATATTAGAAGAATGTGTAGAATGTATGTTCTCTATACACTGTAATTTAATATAATATATAAAATGAATATAATTACATGCAGGGATAGGCAAAAGTAGGTTTATAGTTACGAGTACCTAAAACACGGAGTTTATTCTTGTATTATTATTTGCTCTGGTGTTATATATTTTTCCATAAGAACAGCTGTAAACCTACTTTTGCTCAACCTTGTCTGTGAAAAAGAAGTCCAGTGCAGATATGGTATAGGGTGTCAAAGAAAACTTGGAACAGAGAAGGTGTACATGGGACCGATTGTCATAAGGGCCAGTAAAATATATTATTATAATCATTAGATTACACCTTTAGAGATTTAATTATGTAACCTCAGATATAAATCATCTGGCTCCTCTGAAACAACATTTTTTTCAACTGTAAAATGAAGATAATGTCTGTCCAAACTCTCTGAGGAGTTATTGAGATAACATATGTGAAGTTACTTTATAAGCTATGCATTATAC
>PVJI01020277.1:0-29347 GCA_004026765.1 Micronycteris hirsuta | reverse complement strand
TTTCAGGAATCACTGTAGGGGACACATGGCCAGAACTAAGGGGGAGGAGGGAGGCTTGGCGGGAGGTGGGGTCAGAGGGAAAGGAAGGAGGGGAAGGGAGAGGATGCAAATAACTGTAATTGAACAACAATAAAGTAATTATTAAAAAAAAAAAAGAAAGGAAAAAAGGAGAGAAGAAATCAAGTCAACCAAAAAGGCTCCATTGGGGTTGGGGGGTGTTATCTGTGGTCTGTGGAAATGGTTAGAATAATTGGGACCCTTGGAAAACAACCTGAGAAGGCATTTTATCTATTTAGTCAGGTGGGGGAGGGCTAGGACATATACAGATTTGGTCTTCGTCACCGCGGAGAATTTAATTTCCACACAAACTTGCTCTGTTGGTGATCAAGATGTGTATATTCCTTAAACAGGAACTTTCTGTTGAGATGTTCCCAGGGCTAGTGTCTGTCCCATATTCCGCAGATGCTGGGGTGTGAAAGGGGGTGGGGTGAGACTGGGAAGGAGTGACTAGAAAATTGTTATGACGGTACCGATACTGGCTTGCTTGACTGTCTTTCTTATGATGCTCAAAACCGCTTAGAAGGATTATATTGTAAAATAAGGAATGTTCCATAAACTATAAAAATCCCAGCAAAAATACATGAGAATTTTTATATAAATAAAGCCCAGGAGCTGCAAAGGAAAAGTAAAATCAATTGGCCATATAACATTTAAAATGTTTTTCTTTGACTAAAGATGGAATAAAAATGTTATGATGCAGTCACAAAAAATTTTTCAATTTTAAGTATTGGACTAAATATTCCGTAGTCAAATGATAATCAAATAACGTGAAGAGAACAAATAGATAATTCACAGTAGAAGAAAATCAAATGCTCAAATCATCCTAACAATTTTCAGTTTCTCTAGTAGTGAAACAATGCTAATAGAATTCACTTTATAAAATGTACTAGATGGGAAAAATTAAAAACATTATTCAATTTCGATAAAATTTAATTTCAATAAATTGATATTATTCAATCATCCAGTATTGTTAGGAGTAAAATTAAATAGGCTTTCAGAAGTATTCTTAATGAAGATTAAATTATTTCCACTTTCTAGAGGTTGATGAGGCAAGTTTACCAATAACAATAATGGTAGCAAGTAGTTACCATGTGTTACGTGTTGCTGTAAGTATTGCCTGCTTGTTAGCATTTAATCTTCACAATAACTCTGTGAGGTCAGTACTGTTGTTACCTCTCCTTTTGCAGGTGAGAAAATCAAGTCATGGAAATGTCAAATAACTTACCTGGTAAAAGTTTGCATACCTAGGAAGCAGAGATTCTGGAATTTACACTGCACATTCCAGCACCAGAGTTCATGGCCTTAACCTGTCTGTGATACTACCTCATGGTGTTTCATTTATTGTTTGAAAATGTACCTAGATTTTGATGGAGAGGGTAACAGATCAGAAGATGATTGCTATTAAAAAGATAGGGTGTTACTCACAATTCCCAAAAGGTGTGGGGGGTGGGGCGGTGTGGATGCCCAGGCCTTGGAAAGACTCGGGAATCACTAGGGTGAGTCTACAAGCAGAGGTGAGGGAAAGGATGAGTGACAACCCTTACTGTATTTTTCTAAGGAAGAAAGGGGCAAGGCAGGGTACTCAAGCTGAGCAGATTTAGAACGGTGTAGTTTGAATAATTTCCTCAGGATCTCGGTTATAGGATAATTAGAACAAAGGAATGGTCTCTGTATTTGGTTGATTTGTATAACAAAGACATGCTTGCCTGTCAAATTCTCTGTGGTTTCCTGGAATTAGCTAATCCTGGGAGGGCTGTCTTTCCAGGATCAGCGAGGCCCTAGATACCAGAGCATCAAGAACACAGGAAATAAGACAATATATTAATACATATATGTATGCTCTTTGACCCAACAGTTTACCATCTAGGAATTTATACTGCAGAAATAACATGTAAGTGGAGAGGTGTAAAATGCTGAATGCAGCACTGCTTACTTAACATTGCTCAAAATAGCTATTGCTAAAACATAGGATTCGTGTTTGTGGAGGCTAAGAAGTGATGTGTGACTAAGAGAAGGCAGCAGGGGCTTCAGCAAAGCACTGCTACAGACAGGTGTGGAGGTTTCTAAAGAGTTCTAACCACGAGCCAGGACAGGAGGATGATGCTCCAATTTTAGGAGGCATCAGAATCACTTGATAGGCTTGTTAAAACAAGATGCAGATCACTGCTTCCCACTTCTAGAATTTCTGATTCAGGGTCTATGGGATGGACCCCCCAAAATACTCATTTTCACTAAGTTCCTGATGATGCTGAAGCTGCCAGTTTGGAGGCCATACTTTGAGACCTACCGTGCAAGAGGAGGAATGGCTGAGTGAATGATGACACCAATTTGGAGAAGATATTCTAAAAGCTTAGCTCAACTGACCTTGACCACGCCTGTGAGACATGGTGAAAAAAGCTTGCCACCAGAGGGAATGCTAGAGATCTTGGGCACCCGCTACTGAGCAGCGCTACTATTTTGATTGGATCTGACTTAATTGAATGACAAGTATCCAGAGCATTCACTTTTCAAGTAAGGTTAAGAGTGATTCTTCAATAGCTGGCTTGAGCAATTGCATGGAAGGTAAATATTTGAAAGTCAATCCTTAGGTCTGAAACACTCAGATGGCCAAGTCACATCTAGGTTATTGAGGACCACAAAAGAGGTGTTATTTAAAAACTATAGCTTAAATCCCCAGATACCAGGGGTACTGTTCTGCAGAAATGTATTTTAATTTCTGCCTACGGGCTGTTCAGCATCCACGTGGACCTTGACCAGAGGAAGGCAGCACTAAGTACCAGATCTCTCGGTGAGGGGATGCCACGGCAGTTGTGTTTGAAATGTATCACTTTCTCAAGAAAGAAGATCCTTCTTTCAAACTTTGCTCCAAACTTTAACAAAACTCACTCACAAAATTGGATATTAGTTATTTTACTCACAGAACTGTGGACCAAATGATAAAAGAAAATACCAAATAGTAGTTGTCTTACAATGTTCTTTTCATTTCAAAGCATTGTTTCTACCACAAATTATTTAGAGAGTTTATCTCAAAAATAGTGTAATTATATTGATCTGAACAGTAAGGAACTGTGAGTTTCCTTCAATTATTCTCGTTTAAAGGTAGCTTTTGTTGTACTAATTGTTTTCAAAAAGAATAATAGAAAAAAGGGAATACTATTAATATATGCTATTTTATTAGTAAATTCTAAAAGATGAATCAAAATAATTCAAGCTTAAAACACTAGAATTTTACTTAGAGTCAAGTATTATTCCGAACGTGAAATACACTACAAAGTTGAAAACTAAATTACTTGGTGTCATAAAAAGCTAATATCTATTTTTCAATTTTATTTTTACTGTTTATGCTGTTACAGTTGTTCCACTAATATCTATTTTTTATTGTTCAATATTTAAATCAGAAAGGTGTCCCTCTCCAATCTGAGAACTGGGGAACATTTTATATAACTATCCCTTCTTCTGAATATGACATGCCATATGATTGGATTTTAGCAGTAATCTAATTGCAGCGACTATATCTTACATCACAGATTCTTATGCTCCCCATGGGATAGTTGGTAAAGGGGGTGATGGTTGGCTCATAGGGACAAACAATGCAAACCAATGAGTGTGCAGGCTGGATGTATGAAATTTACAGATGAACAAAACATTTTCCAGCTACAGTTTCCAGCCAACATTTTCTAGTCCTTATATCAAGGACTAATCGTACTCGATACATCGGTGTTCTTCACAGCCTGGCAAAAAGGGCTTTGGAAGCAGAGGGCTGAATCATTTTTATCTGACAGTTGCCATGGGATTCTATTGCCCCAGAGAGCCTCCTACCCCAGTCTGCAGCCCAGCAATAACACTGGGGACTCACCCAGGGCAGCAGCTGAGGTGGCCTACCCGTGACCTCGTTTCAAAATCAGAGTGTCATGTCTGCAGTGGTTAAGTGAGTTTTCTCTTTTCCTTGAGTGAGCTATTTAGTGTGATCATTTTTGCTTTTAACCTAACACCATTAAGTGGTGTGTGCTTGGGTGTGTGTTTTAAGCATAACTGACTCCAAAAGTATCAATATAACAAATGAATTACTGCACTGACCCACCTCTTCTCTGAGCATAGACTGTTAAGATTTACATGATGAATTCAAGGGCTCTGCCATTCTGTCCTTCTCTGAAGGACAAGAAAAAAACTAAAAAAGAAAAGAAAAAAGCATAAAATATTCAACATAATGATCAACCACTTAAGACTGAAAACACATTGCATTGAAAATGCATGCAATATATGTATTTCATTTTAAGGCTGGGAGTAAATTTATCTATTCAGTTAAAACTCCCATGAGATAACATTCATCTGTTTATATTTTATGATTACTCACAGACCAGACTGAAATTTAGCTTTTACTTTCAACAACAAAAAAATTTTCTTAGCAAATTGACAATATCATAAGACCAATGAGGTAATGTTTAAATTTCTTAAAAACATGTAATTTTTTAAACATGCTAGAACAATTTAGAAGCATCAGTTTACACTTAAATAATTTATATGTTTCTGCCTAGTAAAATTTTACCTGTTGTTCACTAGAGATTCTTTTATAATAATTTATTAACTTAATTGGAAAACTTGTAGTACATAAAAGCCATTCAACATCATTTTTGAGAATGCATATTATATAGTAATTCATTCAAGAATTAGTTTAAAATGGAGGGGAATAATAAAGCTCAGATATCAATATTCTGTTTCTCCAAATTTTTTATAATAATTTTATTAAAATTTAACATTTTACTTAATTAATATAGAGAGAGTATCTATAATGTGCAATTAGTTTCAGTGACAGAGATTGGCGGGTACCTATTCAATTTTCAAACTCCATTTCTTCCAAAATAGCAGAACTCCACTTTCCATTGGGCGTGGGCATGGCAGTATACTAGAACAACTACATTTTCTAGCTTCGTTTTTGGATAACCATGGCCACATAACTGGCCCGTAGCTGCACATTCTTGTATTTGTATGAATTCTTATAATTTTTTTCCTGTTTATATGTATATACTTTTAAATTTTTAAGTGACACTGTATTATATTATTCTATACTTCAATTTGTTAAACTTATTCTATGTCTTAATTTGTTTATTCAATTATATAGTTTTCGCATTTGTCCATTAGTCTATTGCTTCTTACTGGTACATAATGTTCTCTGGTATACAGATACCACAATTTACCTATTCAGTATTTGAAGACATTTATTGGTTGCTTTCAAAACTTCATTAGCACCATAATGCAGCAACAAGCATTCATTTACAAAGCCCCTTCAGATCCTGTGGAAATTTCTTTAGAATATGTGTGTGTGTATAAATATATATATACACAGATACATAACATGAATACACATGCATACAAAATATAATGTGCATATACATATGTGTGTATACTGTATGAATGTACATGTTAAGTATATACATGTGTGTATGTGTGTACATAAATATACATGTCTTCTAAGAGTTGAAAACTCACATACTTATTTGACTAAGTAGTGAGAAAATATTCTTTCCAAAACAGCTTAATCTGTCAACCCTCCTACGAGCAGCACATGGGGATATCAATATACTCACATCCTCTACAACACTTGGCACCACCTCTCAAATTCTGCCTTTCTAGCAATATAAAATTATATTTTGGTTTTTAATTTGCATTTTTCTTATTGCTAATGTGTTTGAGTATCACTTTATATACTTAGCCTTTTGGAGGTTCTTCTCTGCATCTGTGCCTGGATTTCTCTAACGGGATTGCTGCATTTCTGTTGTTGAATTTTGTCAGGAGTATTTCGTGTAACCTACACTCTTTAATCATAGTCTCCCACTTTGCCACCTGTTCATTGCATTGTCCTTTAAATCCTTTACTGAACAGAAATGCTTAATTTTGATGTAAAAGTAATCAATATTTTACTTCATGGTTTGTTCTTTAAGTTTTTAAGAAGACTTTTCCTGCCCCATCTTTTAATCACAAAGATGTTCTCCTTTGTTTATTTTACCTACTTTTCAACTTTTTCTTTCACATTTAAATATTTAAATATTTAATTCACCTGGAGGCTACTATGGTATGTGACAATAGCTAGGGTTCCAGTTTTACTTTTCTCCACATACTGAATAATTTTCCCAACATCATCTACTAAACATCTAGTTCTTGCCCCGTTATTGATGATGCCCTCTGTATTATATATGCACATACCAGCCTCTCTCTGAGCCTTTTTAGTACATTTCTTCTGTTTTTAACCTGTCATTATTTACCACGTCAAATTCTGTATCCTTGGAGCCTAGCATAATGCCTAGAATAGTTTTTGGAATAAATAAATAAATAAATAAATGCTAACCTATTCATAGCAAAGCCTTTTTAACCAGTGTCCATATTACGTAATTGTCACATCAACCCGAGTTCTCTTCCCATTTTAAACACAGCCTGATGTTCACAGACTCTGAACACTGACAGCTGAGACTTCCTTATGGGCCCTTGAACTTCTGTACCCGCCAGTTAAATTGGACGCTTGTAAGAATTAGGTATCTTAGTTCCAAAGTTGTTTATGCCTACTCTACTTATTATTGCAACTATATAATTCAACTTTTCATAAACAAATGAAATGGAAGTTTCAATAAAAAGCATTTTGGAAAAAAACTTTAATTTCTAAAAAAACTATTTTGAAGGATTGCAATAAAAAGAATTGTTAAAATGATTATTGCAAAACAAGCATGGGCTAGGCAGTTGTGAATGAATAAGACAAGGGGATAAATATAAATATACAGAGGAATTCTCCACTCAGATGACTTTAGGTTCTTGTTCAACTATAAAGAAACCAAAACTGGGAACTACAAATAATGTCTTCTAGGCATGGTCTATACAAGACAGATTAACTGGATTATAAATAGGATTATCTATATTCAAAAATAAAATGTCCCTTATGAAAAGATTGACACAAGAATGTACATGTATGCATTTACATTGAAATAAAATGCACTTGTGTATCATTTTAATGATTCCCTCTTTCAACCAACTTTATCATGAGATCAGACAAGAGGTCTTCTACAAGGAACCATGTAAAGATGTCTGCAAGTTCCAAGTTAGCTGAACATTGAAATTTTAGGTCACAGCTAGAAAAACTATTCTCTAAGAATACATTAAAATCATTGAACTAGTTTTTCTTAGATTATTAAAATTAGAAGCACTACAGTAAAGATTATTTCAAGATGGGGGCTGTGTCTGTACAACCATCTTTAAATATTTTTTAAAAGAATAAATCCACAACAACAGTGACAAAGGGAAAGAATGCCACCAGCTCCTGGGAAATTTCGAGGAATTCCTAAAATATAGGAAGCAGATGGAGTCAGAATGTCTGAGAAACAAAATCAGAGAAAACAACAGTCCAAAACACACAGATGAGAAAATTACTGTTAAAAGCAAATTCACATATAATCAAAGCTCAGAGTCAATAAACAAGTGGACCTGAGGAAATAATCAGAGTAATTGAAGTACCATATTCTGAATAACTGGGCCAGTTTGACCCCTCGTATGCCCATTTATACAAAGCAACAGGCAGTAACTATGATTCCTCCAATGTCCTTTAACTCCCTCCAAAGAAAATAAGGATTCTTTAAAAAGTGAGTAATCTTCCAGGAGAGGGTTCTTAGCACTGTGATGGGAGCAAAGAGAAAAATGAAGTCTAAGGAAACTTGAACCCCACCATAAAGAAAACAGACAAAGAAATAAACAAGGAAATCTGTAGGCTTCAGTTTTCTACGTGAATGCCATATATTGGATTTTCTGAGTGTGTACTTTCGGTATAAAAGACTCCCAGAATAAATACTGGGTCTACAGAAGTAAAGCTGTACCCCAACTAATTTAAGATTATGAAATGATTAGGGCGCTCCCACACTCTGAAGGAATTCCCAAATCTGGCAAGTAACATACCGATCCTCCCATACAGTTTCCAGAGAAGGCTACTTTAATCAGAACATGTATTTACCAATAAACATGAAAATATGAACAATCAAGGTTCACTGAAGATTAGAGGAAAACCAGCACTACCACATTCACCAAATAAAAGAACATCTAAGGCAACCAAATTAAAAGAGAAACAGAAGACAGCTATGCAATAAGTCCAATTAATAAGCTCAGAGAGGTTTTGGTTGCTACCACATCCATAAGACAATAACAGGATTTTATAGAAAAGAAACAATTATATACCTTAGAAAAATGAAAACAATACAATAAATGTGTTGAGGGATACATTAAACATAGCAGGAAATAGAATGTACAAGCTGGAATGACTCCCAAGTGGATACTAGAGAATGCAGAGTGAAAGGATAAATAGATAGAACACGTGTAAGAAAAGTTGAGAGGTCTTTAGAAAAAGTATCTGCATAATATCTGTTTCAATTTGATCATTCTAGCCTCCTCATAAAGTATATTTAATTATTATTTTTCATTTTTCAGATAGAGAAAGAGAACCGAGATGCAGTCAAATGGAGTAAGTCAGTGACAATGTCCAGTCTAGGACTTGGGTCTCTCAAGTCACAACCAGCTTTTCTCTCTCTTTGCCCAAGATGTGGGGGATTGTTGAGCTGGGATAACTGGGAAACACCTGCTTTAATACATTATAATGCCGAGGAGATCCAAGTGGAGAGCATGAGAATGGCTCTACTTTGGGTCAAGTCAAGGAGAAGGCCGTTGGATTTGGCAACTGATAAATCTTGAGAAAGGTTTCATCAGGGCCGCGGTTTCCAGAAGTCAACGGTATTAGACAATGACCTTGGGAACTTATGAAACTACAGAATTCCAGACCTCATCTCCAGAAATTACAATTCGGATGGTGTGGGTGGCTTCAGAATCTCTATTTTTAACAGGCACCCCAGGTAATTCAGAAGCGGGTTCAAAACTGGGAGGGAAGAATGGAGGATAGAGAGAAACTGAGTAGCTGCAATTCCCAGGGCAGAGTAACAGAACTAAGAGTCAGCTCTGAAGACCAGCTTTGAGAAGATTCTCCTCAAATTTTCAGTTAAGAACTGATCAGTACAGGCCTGAGAGGAAACTATTCCAGGCCGGGGAAAGAATTGCCAAAGCAGTTGAAGCAATTTCTAGAGATCACGCAAGACCACGAAAAGTTCATGTTCCCACCAGCAAGAGCAGAGGATTTTCATAATACATAGGCACTGAGTAGAGTACTCAGAAGGGTAGAGCCTCAGAGGTAGAACTAAATTAGCTCTAGCTCACATGGCAAACTTGTCCCATCTAACAAAACAAAAAGCAAGTCTTGAATAGATCAAAATTTCTAAGCAGCCTAGATGCATTGCAAAACTGAGCTCAAGAATACTTAAAGAAATATTGTTTGCTCAAACAGAAAACCTCATAATACTTCCATCTAAAAAAGCAACAGACATTCAATGAAACAGGACTGTAATGTGGAGAAAACTGCAATGGAAACAGACTCAGAAATTACACAGATGATAAAATTAGTAGACAAGGACATAAAAACAGTTATTATAGCTATATGCCATATATTCAAAAAAGGTAGCGGAAAGCATGAGCATGTTAAAAGAGACATGGAAGAAAGCCCTGGCTGGTGTAGCTCAGTGGATTGAGCGCGGGCTGGGAACCAAGCGGTCCCGGTTCGATTCCCAGTCAGGGCACATGTCTGGGTTGCAGGCCAGGTCCCCAGTGAGGGCCATGTGAGAGGCAACCATACATTGCTGTTTCTCTCCCTGTCTCCCTCCCTTCCCCTCTCTAAAAATAAATAAATAAAATCTTAAAAAAAAAAAAATTAAAAAAAAAAAGAGACATGGAAGAAGATATAATCAAAGACACAAATAGAACATTTAGAGATAAAAAGTAAAATGTCTGAAGGAGAGGATTAACAATGGATTAAACATTGTAGAAAAACAAATCAGTGAATTTATAGACTTAGCTACACAAAGCTATCAACAAATAAAATAAGGAGAGAAATAAGACTGAAAGAAATTAATTAATTAATCAGCAAACTTTAGTCCAACTCTGAGCATATACGTGTAATTGTAGTCCCTGGGTGAGTGCAAAAATATACTTGAAGAAGTAATGAGTAAATTTCTTCCAAATTTGATCAAAACAATAAGCCCACAGATCCCAAAAGAACCCAAGCACAAAAAAACCTGAGGAAAGTTACAGCAGGGCCTCACATGTTTAGATTGCATGTAACCTGAATAAAGAGAAAAATCTTCAACGCAGCCAGAGGAAAATGTCACGTTGCAGACAGAGGAACAAGAATGAGAATGACAGTAGGTGTTTCACTGGAAACAATGCAAGCTAAAAGATGGTGGAGCAGCAGCTTTAAAGGACTGTAAAAAAAGTAATGAGAAGGATCACTTCCTCATCTCTGTGTCAAAACCACAGCCTTCCTCATCTTTGTGTCAGAACCCAGAATAAATGCCCAGAACAGAGTCAGGGTACAATAATTCTCTGGTGGATCAGTGAATATATAGACTCTTTTTCCTTTATTCAATGATTGGCTTAAGGGGTATAATTGTGTTTTTACCAATAAAATAATCAGAATTGGGAACGGATTTATAAATTTAAGCACAGTCTGTCACTTGGTACAGTTCTGCAGTGCTACTTTGATGTGTAAGAGCAACCTTTAAAAAATATTAAGTTTTAATCCAAGAGGAAAAAAAGTAGAAATGATGTATTGAAGCAAGAAAATATAACATTCTCTTAACTTCTCCAAAACAGGGGTGGTCAATGTCAAGGGAAAGTCCCTATGTCCATGCTGGCATTTGACTAAATCGAGTTCTGCTTCACCTATAGCTGGGTGAATTTCTTTTCTTTTCCTCTCTGTTCTTCATTCTCCTCACTGGGCCTGTCCTACCACTAAAGTCGGCAGAGAGCAGATGGGTGTCCATGACAGCAGGCCCCCTGAGGCTGCCAAGGTCTCCAAAGTTGTTGTTAACCTGTCTCAGAGTACAGATGGTAGGGTCCAAAGTCTCCCAAGAGACTCAGAGGCCCAGCAGTAGAGTTCAAGCCCCCATTAATAAATCATGCTCCTTTTCTCATATTCTGGCCCTGGGTGGTACTGGGTAGCATTTGTCATTCACCTGAGTCCTGAGGATCTTGTTATAGAGCTGCCGAAATTTCTAATGATACTTCTTTATGAACAGCCTGTGTGCAACATTTGGGGCTTCTCGGGTACATGCACATCTGTGCAAAGAATTCTAAACTTGCTCTTGGTTGGATCACCCCAACAGTGACAGAGCCTCCCACCTGCCCCTCAATGAAAGGATGCATTTGGCTTAATTAATTAGCATCAATTATGGCAGAGCTCTTTTCAAGGACTGAGCCTGGCCTTCCCAGGCTGCAGGTGCAGAATTATCTCCGTGACCTTTTGCCTCATGATTGGTCGTCGTGGAGAGAAGTGGGAGCTGTCAGGAGGGAATCACAGGCCTGTTTATCTTCCCTAAGAATCATTGTCTGGCCTCTGCTATTCATGTCAGCAGCAGCCTTTTCCTCTTGGGAAACTTACAGGATAGGCCGAGACGCCTCATCTGCTTGCTTAACGGGCACCTGGCTTTCTTTCCTGGGTATCTTGACGCTCATTTGTGAAGACAGAAAATGAACTTTATTATAAGGAACAAAAACATAATGGAAAGAACCCAGGTGGCTGGAGGATGACTGACAAGCAAGGATGTCAGGAATTAGATGCCAGACAAGAGTACTGTGTCTGCTGCTGCGCTTTGGGAGACCCACCTAAAAGTAGTGAAAAACCAAACCCCTCTTCACTTGCACGCTCCAAACAATGTTGGTACGAAAGATGCAGCAGGGACGCATGTCTTTTCTCCCCTTTGCCTTAGGTTCTTGCTTCATATTCATAATAAAAGAAAAAAAAAACATTCAAATAGCGACCTGCTATTTCTCTGAGGGACTGATTTTAGGATTCTATAGGATCGAATGCTTTTCCAGCTCTTCCGTTCTTGCTGATGAACAGAACTTCTCCTTACACACTTCTCCGTTTCCCCAATCCCTCCTGAAATTTAGGGATCGTTTTGTGCCTTAGATTACAATGATCTGAGCCCTGTCTTCCCCGCTTGAAAGCAAGTGGAGGGCAGAACCAGGTTTGAGCCATATTTGCCTCACCCACAGCCCTTCCAGCCTTTCCGAAAGTGCCTGGCTGCCGCAGAAGAGAAGCACTCTGCGGCCAGGAACGGTACCAGTCACCTGGAGCCTCTGAGTCAGTAAGCTTCACCTGGGAAAGCTTCCCAACTGCAAACATGATCTACCTACTTCCTCCAGTCAGTATTTGAAGGCCACCTTCTCAGTGAATTTGATCATCAGAAATTTCCCCCGCCCCCCCATATTTAAACTGCCCCTTCCATTTTATTTATTTATGTTAGACACTTCTCACTGTCTAAAACACTTCCCAGGTCACCTCGTTATCTTGAAGAGTGTCTGTCACCCTGTCACCCTATTAGAATACAAGTGCCAGGACAGCAGCTGCCTCGGCCTGTTTTGTTCACTGCTTTCTTCCCAAAGGCTGAGCTGTGCCTGGAACACAGTAGGTCCTCCTTAATAGAGAACGGTTTTATTAATTAAAGAATAAAGACATAAATTCTTTGTATATCTTAGGTGCTTACAAATTATTTACTTACAAGTGACTGTTAAAGTCTATTCAACAAAAAATTTCTATGTATTTGTAAAAAGTTCTTTGATAAGTCAAATGTTTAGTGATGTTATAATATATCTACTAGTGTTTTCATACATAACCTAAAAAGACAAAGCAAAAAAGAATCAAATTAATGTACAAGTTGTAAATCTTACTCAGGGACTTGTTTGCAACAGGGATGGTAGATACACAGGTGAATTCAAGGACTGAGTAAATTATTTGAATACAGTTTGATTATCTGTGAGGTCACAATTTCCTACAATATTTAGGTTTGATTATTTTAAACTTTCCACTCTGCTCCATTTTCACTGCATCTGCTTTCATTAGGAAAATACTTCATATTACCAAGCCTGCAATGTGTTGCTATGGCGTGTTTGCAAATTCCCATAATGATCTGGTTTAAGCCACCTTTCTCCAGCAGAATGATGCCCCTTATGATGTCCATATCCTAATCCTTGGAACCTGTGAATATGTTACTCTACATAGCAAAAGGGACTTTGCAGATGTGATTAAATTAAGGGCCTTGGGATGGGGAGATTATTCTGGATTATTCAGGTAGATCCAACTGTAGATCAATCACATGGATCTCGAAAAGCAGAGACCTTTCCTGGCTTTGTTCAGGGGAAAGTGCACCTTGGAAGAGTGGTCTGAGATTTGAAGGTGCAGGGAGGGGCCTCTAGGAGCTAGAACAGACTAAGAAATGAGTTGTCCCCTACGAAGAGGCACAGCCCAGCTGACACTGTTCTTTTATCTCCGTAAGACCCGTGTCAGACTTCTGACCTACAGAACTCTGACCCAATGAATTTGTGTTGTTTTGAGCCACTAACTTTTTGGTTATTTATGTCAGCACAATAGAAAACTAATACTGTGCCTTTTCTGGCCTGACTTTCCACTGTGTTCCTCTAGACCACAGGTGGCGAATACAAGGCCCGCGGGCCAAATCCAGCCCTCCACCTTGTCTCATCTGGCCTGGCACCTTGTTTCTACCTGGTGGCAATGCCAAGATCCTTGCCCCTAGTTAAGGAGTAGTTACATTTATACAGCCCTAAAGTTACATTCCTCCCTTTGAAGGCAACCACGAGGCTGATGTGGCCCCCGGTGAAAATGAGTTTGATGCCCCTGCTCTATACATTTTATTCTAATACCTGTACTCGCTACTCTCTGTCTAATGCTCAGAAATGTAGCATTGCATTAAGAACAAAGATTTCCATACTTTTATCCTTACTGTTCATCTATATTGGTATTGCATTCTCACTTTTAAAATTCTCATGATTCAAATTGAATACAAGTCAAATGTAGGTCCTCTGCTCTCACTTCATTGAATTCT
This sequence comes from Micronycteris hirsuta, assembly GCA_004026765.1. Taxonomy (NCBI): domain Eukaryota; kingdom Metazoa; phylum Chordata; class Mammalia; order Chiroptera; family Phyllostomidae; genus Micronycteris; species Micronycteris hirsuta. The sequence continues at coordinate 15,314 of PVJI01020277.1, read as the reverse complement.
ATTTTGTTCTCTCTGCCCTGAGTTACATTTACTTTGTTTCTCTCCACCATCATTGTTCTCAAGGAGCAGGGCCTTGGCCTTTCTATCTGTGGAAGCCCAGCTTAGAAACAGAGACATGATGCCCGTTGGACATCTTTTCGATGATTAAGGAATTGCAGGATGAGAGGCAATCTGTTTCTTTCCCTCACCTTTGGAAGATTCACAGGGAATAATTTCACAATCGCCACCTAGGTTTAGTAGAGAAACAGTCTTAGATGCACATTAAAAGCTAGGTGGTAAATATCTATTCCCAAGTATCAGGAAGAAAATTCAGTATGAGATCCTGTAAATGGGTGGAAATGCTTACAGGAAACAGTCTGAATGACTCTGGATTGCTACCAAGAAAGAAAGCAAAATACATAATGTAATCAAAGTCTTCAAGACTGAATAAATAACACAGGTGGCTGTTTGATACAAATCAAAGGGAACAGGGCTAGCTTCTACAGGTAAAACTAAAAGGATACAGAATCAGGGATTTTCTTACCAATGGGGAGGATGAAAGCCACTAAAAGGCAAACAAACCTAGAGAAAAAAGGGTGAAAACGCCGAGGGCACAAAAAGGGCAGGTGCCTTAATTGTTCACCGGGTTCAAAAAATTCACTGGGCAAATAGAACATCTAACTTATTTTTTCTTTCATTCAACAAACATTATTTGTATGCCTGGTATTTGCAATATATTTTAAAAGTTATTTCCGGGGACATGAAATTAAAGAATACACTCCTTGCTCTAAAGTTGCTCACAAGGTCCTCAAACAGAACTTAAATTTTAAATAAATTTAAAACAGAACTACCTTGTGATCCAGTCATTCCACTTGTGGAATATATCCAAAAGAAATTAGAACACTAGCTTAAAAAGATATCTGCACGCCACGTTCAGGGCAGCACTATTTAAAATAACCAAGACATGGGAACAACCTAAGTATACATCAATGGATGAAGGGACAAAAGAGTTTATATAGGACTTCTGGCCATGATGGAGGCATAGGTAGATATGCTTTGCTTCCGCGCACAACCAAAAGAAGGACAACAACAAATTTAAAAACAAAAATGCAACCAGAGCTCCCAGAAAATTGAACTGTATGGAAGTCTGAGAACCAAGGAGTTAAAGAAGAAACATTCATCCAGACTGGTAGGAGCAGCTGAGACAGGCAGCTGGGGCAGAGAGGATGCAAAGCAAGGTGTTAGACTGGATGGGCAAGGTGGCAACTGGCAGAGCGGGAAGTCCCACATTCACGTGCAGCTAAGCCAGGAGGAACAAGTGGAGAGCAAGACAGACTGCACAACCCAGGGCTCCAGCAAGAGGAAAAAAACCCTCAGAACATCTGGCTATAAAAACCTGTGGGGATTGTGGCAGCAGGAGAAACTCCAAGCCTCACAAGTTCATTGGAGGAACCCATGGGATCCTAGAATACACATAAACCCATTCACTTGGGAATCAGCACCAGAAGGGCCCAATTTGCTTGTGGGTAGAGGGGGGCACTGACTGAAAGCAGGGTGAGAGTCAAGCAAGCAACATTGATCGCTCTCTGTCCCCTCCCCCACATAAAGCCCCACAATGCAGAGAGGTGGGTTGCCCTGCCATGGTGAATACCAAAGGCTCCATCCCTTGTAATATAACAGATGTGCTGAGACAAGGAAATATAGCCCAAATGAAAGAACAGATCAGAACTCATGAAAAAGAACTAAGTAACAAGGAGATAGTCAACCTATTAGATGCAGAGTTCAAAACGCTAGTAATCAGGATACTGACAGAACTGACTGAGTATAGACACAAAATACAGGAAGAAGTGAAGGCTATGCAAAGTGAAATAAAGAAAAACATACAGGAACCAACAGTGAAGGACTCAAATCAATGTTTTGGAACAGAAGGAAGAAGTTAACATTCAATCAGAACAGAATGAAGAAACAAGAATTCAAAAAAAATGAGGAGAAGTTTAAGAACCTCTGGAACAACTTTAAATGTTCCAACATCTGAATCATAGGGAGGCCAGAAGGAGAAGAGGAAGAGCAAGAAATTGAAAATTTATTTGAACAAATAATGAAGGAGAACTTCCCCAATGTGGTAAAGGAAATAGACTTCCAGGAAGTCCATGAAGCTCAGAGAGTCCCAAAGAAGTTGGAACCAAGGAGAAACACACCAAGACACGTCATAATTAAATTACCCAAGATAAAAGATAAGAAGAGAATCTTAAAAGCAGCAAGAGAAAAGAAGACAGTTACCTACAAAGGAGTTCCCATAAGACTAGCAGCTGATTTATCAAAAGAAACCTTGCAGGCAAGAAGGGGCTAGAAAGAAGTATTCAAAATCATGAAAGGCAAGGACCTACATCCAAGATTACTCTATCCAGCAAAGCATCATTTATAATTGGAAGGCAGATAAAGTGCTTCCCAGATAAGGTCCAATTAAAGGATTTCATCATCATCAAGCTCTTATTATATGAAATGTTAAAGGGACCTAAGAAAATGAAGATCAAAACTGTGAACATTAAAATGAAGACAAACTCACAACTATCAACAACTGAACATAAAAAACAAAAATGAAAACAAACTAAGCAAATAACTAGAACAGGAACAGAATCACAGAAATGGAGGATCACATGGAGGATTATCAACGGGGAGTGGGAGGGGGGAAATGAGGGAAAAAGTAAAGGAAATAAGAAGCATAAGTTGTAGGTACAAAATTGACAAGGGGAGGTTAAGAATAATATAGGAAATGGAGAAGCCAAAGAACTCATATGTACGACCCATGGACATGAACTAAGGAGGGGGGTGCTGGTGGGATGGGGGATGCAGGGTGGAGGGGTATAAAAGGGAAAAAATGGGACAACTGTGATAGCATAATCAATAAAATATACTTAAAAACAAAAAAGAAATACATATATAAAATATATATTTCCTAATTTTTATTTTAATTTATATATAAATTTCCTATGTAATTTATATATAAATATAAAATGGAATATTATTTGGCTATAAAAATTAGGAAAACTTACATTTCATGACAGCATGAATAGAATTTAAAAAGGCATTATGCTAAGTGAAATAGGACAGAGAAAAAAATACTGTGTGATCTCACTTATATGTGGAATTTAAAAAAATACCAAATGGATAGAAAAGGAGATCAGATTTGTGATATCAGAGGCCAGGGAGGGGAGGGGGAATTGGAGGAAGATGGTCAAAAAGTTACGAACTTCCAGTTATAAGATAAATAAGTACTAGGGATATAATATACTTCATGACTACGTTAACACTGCTATATGATATATAAGAAATGTGTTAAGTGAGTAGATCCTAAAATTACTCATCACAAGAATTTTTTTTCTTTTCTTTTTATTATATCTATATGAGATGATGAATAGTAACTAAACCTACTGTGGCAATCATTCCTAATATCTGTAAATCAAACCATCATACCTTAAAGTTATACGGTGATATATGTCAATTATTTCTCAATAGAACGGAACAAATAATAAATAAATTTGCTCACAGTCTGCTCACAGAATAATAAGGCTATAGGGTGGTATATGTGGAGTAGGTGTGCACATGAACTGTGAAATTGCAGTTATAATCAATGACAGTTACTTGTTCCTACATGTATTAGGATTGTTTAAGTTATAAGTGATAGCAAACCCAACTCAAACTTGATTGAGAAAAGTGAAAATTGTTTGACTCGTGTAACTGAGAAGCTCATGGGCAGAGCTAGCTTCTTGTATAGCTGGATTTTTATGTTTCAGCTAATATCAAAAGATCCTGGTCTTTTCATCTCTGTCTCTTCCAATAGCTGGCTTTGTTTTTGGGCTCCATAAGGAGACAACTGACATCAGTTTTTTTCTCAATTTTATCTCCAGAGTAACTGAAAGTATATTCTTCAAGAATTTCTGGTAACGTGTTGTTATATTGCATTGGCTCTGATTTGATCATCTGCTCATCTTTGAACAAATTGCCATGGCCAGTGGAATGTGACGCTCTGATTGACGAGCTAGGAGCCACGTTCCCACCCCAATTCAGGGACACAATCAACTCGACCGGAAGTATAAGTACTGACAGAGGGACAAGAGGTGGGGCCCAGATGACATTCAGGGTGCAGTAACAAGCAGAAGAGAGAACAAGCGCTGAGCAGCATAACAATAAAACAGATGTCCACAGAGTGATAGCAGCAGAAAGGAAGATTAACAGAGGGAAGTAGGGAGTACAATGTCGAGAAAAATTTAGTATAAATTTTAATATAAAAAAATTTGTATAAAATTTAATATAATTCCTGAGCTGCATCTTGGATAACAAGTAAGAGTAAGCCAGATGAATGGGCCCCTCCTCATCCCCGTGGTGAGAAGTAGATAAAACCACCAGAGCAGGTCAACAAGATTAAAACGATGTAGTTCTGCCTCCAGGTGGGTTTTCCTTGTGCGGACCTGCATCAATGTCACAGGAGATACTTCCTAAAAACTCCAACGTCAGCACACCTAACCTCTCACCCCATGAATTTTGAATTTGAGGGGCTGGGGCCTAGAACCTGTACCTAACACTGAATTAGCCCAGAGGATCCTTATGTACACTAAAATTTAAGAACTACAGTCCTGTATCCAGCTAATTTATACAATTTCTTAAGAGAACATGGTTACAGGGTTGGGGGAGGGGAGGGGAGAGGATGCAAACAACTATAATTGAACAACAATAAAGTAATTAAAAAAATAGAGAGAACATGGTTACAGCTTCACTCATCCAATGAAGAGATATTTATTGAGTACCTAATACATGCCAGCTAGTCTTATAGGCACTGTAAATACAGCAATGAAATAAACAGTTCCTGCTAACAGTGCATGCTATGTAATTTGTGAGTTCTGGTGCAAAATAAAATTGTGGAAACCCCTTGTTCAGAAATTAAGAATTATAAAACAGCTACAGCAGAATAGTAAACCAAGTGTCACTACGCAGGTCACATGCCCGTGAAACCAACTCCTACCAGCCAATACACCATTTATAATCTAATGAAAGTGAAAGATTGATGCTCCAAAACAAGAAGACAACGTAGCTCTTAAAAAAAAAAAAAAAAATCCCACACTCACACCCACACACACACAAACTTTCAGAATTATTTTTGGCTCTGGTCCTCTTATCAAAGCAGATTTTGACAAAATGAACCCTGATTTATTTCTTCAAGCTATTGATGTTTTGAGGAACAAGATGTCTTTGAATTTGATATAGAATTATAGGATTGGTTTTCCTACTTTATTGTACCAATGGTCCTCAAATCTGGTCCCTGGACTAGCAGCAGCATCACCACCCGTGAACTTGTTAGAAATGCTCCCGCCCACCCTCCTCTTACTGAATCAAAGACTCTAGAGGTGCGGCCCAGCAAACCGTCCATGTTTCAGCAGGCTCCAGGCGACCCGAATGCAGGCCGAAGCCTATAAGTCACTGCTAGACACGCGTGACACCCAGGGCCAGTTGAAGTGCCGCGTCCTTGGTGGACAGTTCTATGAAAAACCAGTTGTACGTGTACTGACTTACTACTCATTTGCTAGTAGGAATACCAAAAAAAGTGACTCAGAGAGGTAAAAAATAAAAGGGTAGTCAAACATTTGATAAGTAAAAAGAAAAGAAGCAAAGATTAAAATCTTAATAAATAACAAGATAGAATTTAAGCAAAAAAATTATCAATGAGATGAAAAACAGACTTTATAAAGCTAAAGATTATAATTTAAAGGGGAGATATGACATTCTTCCAAGTGACACATTTGCAATATTCATGAAACAGAAATTATAGGAGAAAACAGGAAAAGATGCTTTTAAAAACAAGTAAGATAGGTTTTTAACTCACTTTTGTCCCCAACAAGCACGAGAACAAAAAATAAGAAAAGCTATATAATTGTACAGTAATTAAAATAGTATATCTGACTGATATAATTCAAACTCCATCCTGGAAATAAGGTATATGTCTTATTTTAGGAATCAATGGGACCTAGGAGAATATTTTACACATATAAAAAATAACAATATTAGTAATATAAATACCCATGATGATGATAGTTAAACATTATCAAGTGTTTGCTAGCCCTAATTTTTTATATTATACAAATGTAACTGTATTTAACCCTTAAAACAATCTTCTTATGAGTTAGGTGACTGACGGATGGGCTGGTCTTGGCCTCGTAGAAGTGGAGAAACTGCACGTTTAGGCAGTCAGCCCTCCCCGGACCTGTACCTTCCACCCCTACCACCCTTTATCCTCTCCTTTTTTTTTTTTTCTTAAGATTTTATTTATTCATTTTTAGAGAGAAGGGAAGGGAAAAAGAAAGAGAGAGAGAGAAACATCAATGTGTGGTTGCTTCTCAGGCGTCCCCACTGGGGACTTGGCCTGCGACCCAGGCATGTGCCCTGATCCGGAATCCAACCGGTGACCCTTTGGTTCTCAGGCCCATGCTCAGTCCACTGAGCTGCACCAGCCAGGGCTTCTCCTCTCTTCTAAGACCTCAAACAACATGTGTATTTGTTGTCTGAGTAAAAGAATAAATAATTTACATCTCTAGGAACAGAATTGAGATGGTGTCACCCAACAGACTCCCCAGTCCTGGGGAGACATACAAATGTAAATAATTAAAATGCAACCTTTCCTAAGAGAGCTTGTTAGTCAGAAATCTGTGTGAAAGCAAACTGGCCTAAAAACAAAAAAAAAGAACTGTGGGTTCACATTAGCCAAAAAGTTCAAGCCTAGATGACTAGATCCAGGGTCACAAATGATGTCATCACAGCCACATCCCTCCCCCTCCCCCCACCCCCGTACGCTGCCCACGATCTCACATTCTATTTCCATCTGTCTCAATTCTCTTTTCTCCTAGGTTGGCTATATTCTCAGTCTGACTTAGCTACACCTAAGGGACCACAAACCACTCTGTACAATCTAACTTTCCTCTGTTCACTCTCTGGAGGTGAATGAGACTTTTCATGATTTCATATGGCATTTTATTTTTTCTTTATACCTTGGGGCCACGTGTATGCAGGAGGAAATAATATATCAGTAAATTCTGTAGAGCGGTGCCAGAAAGGGCTGATAAAACAACAACAAAATCTTGATTCCGTATTAAGAACAGAATATTTTAGAGTAATAAACATTTTTCTTAAAAGAATAGGGAAAAGAGGTCATTTGAAAAGCAAGACCCATTTTTCTTAAGCAAACTTGCTGAAGTCATAACTTTTAAATGCCACACCAGCAGTTCCACCACTTTATCTCACCTGTTGAAGCCACTGAAAGAGAAGATTGAAGTGTGCCAGCTACCATCAAAAGAAAAGGGGAAGAGCAGGCCAGGTCAAAAGTTTCCCTTTCTGTTATTTGTTTTCCTTCTTTACTGGAGGGGTGCGGGGGAGACCCCCCAAAACTGGTTTGAATGCTAAATTGGAATTAATGATGGAGAATAATCCCTTACATTACCTTAATTTAAAATCAAGGGAAGGACTCAGGTACAAAGACCTGGTTGTGAAACCTGGGCACTTCCTCTGCTGACACTTCGGTGAATCTCCTCCCCCCGACGGGAGCGAACCTCCATTGCTCCAAACACATCTATCACACATCTGTGTGAACGAACGGCTTCATTTTCTTTCCCTGCATATGCTTAGGATATTACATCACAGTGTCTCTTTCCCATACATAGGACAGGGGGTGGGGTCTGAGGGAAAAAAAACAAACAAAACACAAGCTCAGAGAGGAAGAACCGTATCTGTACGACAAGGAGGAACACTCATGGAACGCCACGTGCCGGTGTGCCAAGCACTGCCTCAGTCTGAAGCTTGGAGGATCCTGTGCTCCAAGAACCTCCCAGATTTCAGAAAACCATTCTCTATCCTTTAAAAGGAGAGAGAATTTGAGGCATTGATTAGAAATGGGTCACATAAGCCCCACATTAATGCTCAGTGATTATTTAGCTACTCTGGACGAGTAGCTGTTAAAGATTACACATTACAAGGACAAAATTTATGTTGGACCTTGAGAGTTCCAAAAAAAATTAAATAAAACAATGTACAAGAGCTCATTAAAATGAGGAAAAGTTAAATATGTCAATAAAATATTTTTCATATTGCCAATTAAAGAAACAAGAAATTTACGTAAAACACAAAAAGACAGAAGTTAAGCTTTAGCAACTGGGTGGTTTACTGGCTAAAATATAAAAGTGCATGATAGGTTTCTGCAATATTGTTCTAGAGTTCCTGAATTCAAATGCCAAGAAGAAATATAATGAGAAAATTGATAACCTTTTTTTTAGAGAAGGCTTTGCAAGAGAAGCAAACAGCTCAACAGTTTCGCCAACTAGTCTCTGTCAACCCAACTTCAAATTGTATTGTCTGAATCTTGACATTAAGAAAAAAGATATATTCTTAATGAGTCATGCTTCACTTTTTTGTGGTATGTTTGGCAGACAGCAATCTACTTTGACTAGAGAGAAGAGTAAGAGTGGGTGGAATAAGAGAAAGCTCTCGTGGGCTAGAGAAAACACGGACAGGACCGCCTCTGCCGCCAACTGCCTATGGCCCCCCTACTTTCCACCGTACCCCTTCTGGTTAGGTTGTGGCCAATGAGGTCCAACTGGGGGCTCACTGATAACAATGTGACTAGAAGCCCAGCCTCAGGCAGCTGGCACAGATGCGAATTCTCCACTGACTCCTTGCCTAGAGGTGAAGACCTCTGGAGTGAAGTCACTGCACATGGAGGCAGCTGGATCCCTGACACATCGCTGGAGCGTCACTGAGCCACTAACACCTGACACGCATCGGACTGTGATGTGAGCCAGAAGTAAGCTGCGCCCACTCAGCAGTGTCGCAGTAAAATACTGAGACTCGAGGGATTGCGCTGCTGACCCAGACAGTGTTGAAAATGATGAACACGAAGGTTGTCCCGTTGAGCCCCTCTAAAATTTCCACATTAAAAGAAGCCTTGACTCTCTATATTACAAAGTATCAAGTGGGCATCCCTTAGCATAATCAGCTCAAGAATAGGTGCCATCTGCTCTCTTTGTCCCTAGTAAAACTATCATTTGGAACACTGTGTGCTCAGAATGGAGTGACCGCGTTGTCCAGTTTGCAGCGTGAGGGCATCACAGAGATTTTCCTCGTGGGAGACAGCTAGGCGGATTGCCACTTGTGTTGTCCTTTTACCCTCAGCTCCTCTCACCGTCCTCTCGTAGTCTAGTCTTCATTTTGCTCTTCAGCGTTACAGACCGTCATGCCGCTTCATCAGAGGTGCTGTCATTTGAATAAGTATAATGGTAGTAAAACAGACAAAGAAGCAGCACGACTTAAATAAAATGTTTTTTCTTGACCACAACCCTGTCGCAGAGAGTCTCCACAGTCAGTTACCACAGCTGTGGTGTTGGGCAATGCAGACCCACAAAGCATAGACCAAGCTTGTGCTCCACTACTCGCCAGCTGTGTGACTTTAGGAAAGTTATTTTACTTTAAGCCTCAGTTTTTTAATTTACAAAATGGGAGTAATGATACTACAGCTGTTTCGAGAGATGTAAATAAGATTACGCTGGTGGAGGTGCGCGCTGCAATATCTGGCACACACTGAGAACTTAGTAGATATGTGGATGTTCATGAACTCTTACAAGTAGAAAGCGTGAAAGAATTAAAATATGCATACTATTTGTAAGAGCTGTGCACAGTGGTATGCTAGCAAATATTAACAAATGGCTCTCCCAGGGCAGGGGGTGTTGGCTTTTAGTGTTTTAGTTAATATGGAGAGATGGGGACATCTGATAACCTAATTATTTGCAGACCTCAGAGAACTTTGTCAACATGAACTGACCTGAAAGAGATTTTCTGTGAAGTAGGTGCCAAGAACCATGAAACTACATCTCTGAAAAAGTATTCCAAACTTTTTGGTTGTAATGATAACATGGTTAAAATGGCTGACATTTTAATATTACTTCTTTGATATATATTAACGTATAGAGTGTTATTTACACTTAATAGTGCATCTCAGTTTGGATCAACCACATTTTAAGTACTTAATAGTCATGTGTGACCAGTGGCCACTTCTTGGACGGTACAGCTCTTTAACATCCAATCCATTCACGAGCAGTTCACAGAATGCCATTCTTCTTACCTTTCCAGGTAATATATGCTTGTCTGCGGTAGTCTCCTGGAGATAATGCATGTGTATCTTTGTTTAACCAAAAGAAGTGACTCCTGGTGAGGACTTTCTGGCAGACAGGACTCCAGAGAAGGGCCTCTGCTGTAGGTTTATGTCTATTGAGCATCCGGCCCTGTGGCTTTCTCGATCTTCCTCAGGGTGGACCTTGCTCTCCACTCCTTCTGGTGTAACACTGAGACCCGGACTCCTCTTGGTAAATTAGAACCAGCTTGTCAGGGTTTCCTCTGGTGCTTAGCATGTGGATTTCTAGGCTTTGGGTGTTGTTGGATTACAATTTTATAAAGAACCCAGTTCATTCTTGATCTCGTCTGGTCGACCACAACCTAGAAGATGGGATGTCCAGGTCCTGGTGGGAAGTGGCTTTATTGCGGAGGAGATGTTATAGCTCAGGTTCACAGGGGAAGTAGATGGGTTTCATTTCTGTGCTCTCCCCTTTCCCTAACTTCATCTCTTCAGTTCAGAAGGTGTGCTTTGTTGCACTTGAGTAAAGTAAAAGGGGAAAGACAATTAATAATATCAGTAATAAGCTTGACAGAGGAAAAAAAGTCCAATGTAGAAATTGAGACAATACTGTAAAAAACAAAACAGTGCTTAAAATAATCTCTAATGGCTGCTCCAAGGCAAATTTAAACCTTTATATAAAAAGTAATTTAAATGATTCATAGTTAAAGTTGAGCAAATGTATCCAATCATCATTCAGTATGCCAAATAATGGTGTTAGGGAATTGCACATCAATGAGGAAAATCAAGTTATTTCACATAGCAACTGGGTTGTTATCCAAATTGAATAAGGAAAATGAGAAAAGTTATGTTCTTCACAGCCATAAATCAACAGTAGTGGGCTCTGCTGAATTTTTAATGGGCAACATCCTTCCCCTTCTACACCTAGATATGGATTCAGGAAGTATCCCTTTAGCTGCCTAGGCATTTTTGCAGTGCTTATCATTACAAAACTATATAATCAAAGGAGGTAAAAATGGGACCACAGGAGACAAAAACTGTGTGAGATTGTAAATTATATGCTTTAATGCCATTAAGCCATTAAAAAATTCAATGTCTATTTGGTTTCAAAGCAAATTTTTAAAGACAACTACCTACCAATTAATGCAGAAATAAATGGGGCTGTTATGAGACGTAGTCTTCACCTTTGAAGAAGGTTTGTTTCTAATGTCAAGGACTTGTCCTAACGAATACTGGAATCAGTGACTCTTTCCCAGCAGAAAAGGAAATTATCAAACGGCATTCTTTTTTAAAAGGCAGTTGGTATGTGATAAAGAGAGTTAGTAGCACTTAATATTTTCAATATTTGCTTTGAAAATTTGATTAAATTCATGCAACTAATAATACAGTCCTTCTCTAGAAGCTACTTGGGTAGTGCTCTGCAAAGACGGAAGTGCTTCCTTACAGTTAACAGAGAGCTAAGCCTGAGAATCCAGGACATGCATCTCTGTGATGCAGAGTAAGGGTTTTCCCTGCTGCCCGAGGTCCAGAGCTGCAGCAATGCTCCCTGCACACACGTCAAGGCCTCTTCCGGCCACGGTGGCAAGCAAGCATTTCTGCCGTGGCCAGTTCCATGCTACCGAGGGGAAGCCACTGAATATGGAGGTGAGAAGACTTGCGAATGCCATCATACAGTATCACCGTCATATAGTATTTCCACCATACAGACACAAAAAGATAAATAACCTCAAAAACACAGATAATGGCAAACTATAGGAAAAAATTAAAATGTGGTGAATTTTTAGTTTTTATTACCTAAAGTGCACACGGTTTCTTCCATTACATGAGATGCAGTGGTGTCATGGCGGGAGGTCATATGCCACAGTAGGAAAAAGGAGCTGAATCCACCTCTAAGGTGTACTAGCTCTGGGACTGCAGACAAATTCCTTACCTTTTCCAAGTCTTGTTTTCTTCATCTTCACAATCGAGTGTTCGGGGAAAAATAATACTTAACTCATAAAGATGTTTATAAATCAAAACAATTCATGTAAAATTCATGTAACGCCTTATACAACATATGAATTCAATAACATTAGTACCATCCTCCTCCTTCTCTCCCTTGTGCTTTCTGGTCTTTACAATGTCTAGAGGAGAAATAAATTAACCTCAGAGGCCCACAACAATACCCCTTTGAGCCTGATAAAGAGAAGTCCTTGATCCAGGTAACCTCACCCAGATTGTGTCTTCATGTCTTTGTGTGTCTTTGTTCTGCAGCCAAGAGCAGGTAACTAGAATTACCTAGAATTGGTGCCATAACAGTAGCAATTACTATTTAAGTGAAGCAGCCCCTTACATCAGCGTGCAGATAAGAAGCCACCTTTCCTGAATCTTTTGAAAGGACTGGATCTTGAATTTGGGTCAAGTGAAATGTTGTGTCTGGGATATAGGTGTGTACAAGAAAAAAGTTGTTTTTGAAAATGCTAATATGTCAAAAAAGAATCCAAGACTCAAACTGAGAACATCTTTTATAAATCCATTCCTAACTTTTACTAATTTCAAGCATAAGGAAGCAGGCTGATATTTAACAAATAAAATATTCCTAAATAAAGAAAAATAATATAAATGTATGCTCTGAATGTATAAAATTATTATTAATTAAATATTAGACCCTTTTTCTTTTCATTTAAAAAACAAAAGCCTTATTTTTATTTAGCTCTTAAAATAATGTGAAGAGGGTCAAAAGGTAAAAAGAAAACAAAAAATAAGTATATAAATAAATTATATAGCATAAAGCTATGACATGCATTGACTTCTACTGTACCAGCTGCTCAAATATTACTAAGAATGTCTGTTTAAATAAAACCTCAGATGGGTCCAGTTTAGCCTTAGCCACAGGAATGTATTTAAAATATAAAAATATCCCTTACAGTTGACAATTTTACCTTCGTATTTTATTTTTACTCTAGTTTATGCAACCAACTGGAGGCCATCAACACCTCCCATTACCAAAATACCTGGAAGCAAGTTGTAAGCCACTTAATTCTATTTCTCCTTAAAGATGTACTCCCTGGTGCTGCCAGTGCCCAAACCCAGGATTTATAAATAGCACTGACTTTAATTAAATAATAAAATGATCTTTATTGCTACTGGAATACAAAATAGTTACTAAAACGTAATCACTTATAAGGAATTAATATATACTATTTTTCAATGACTCCCCACTCCTTCTTTTTTCTAGTGAACTTTTTGTTATTTAACCATCCATTGGCTAATGCCGAAATCTGGGCCAGGGAAATTAGAAAAGGTAAGTCCCCAGAGAGTCAATATTTCAATTTATCAGTAGCTTTGTTCAAAAGATTTGATTTTTAAAAATGTGGTTCATAATATTATCTAAATCCAGGTGGACAGCTGAGTAGTTAGGTCCTTTCTGACAAGAGTTGCAGAGGGCTCGTTATTGACTTGGTTTATTTAACAAGTTGCCTCTATCTGCACCACACACGTGTGAGTGTGTGCCTCTGTCCTGTCCTTGCAGATGTCCTTGTGTGGCTGCAAGAGCACACGGGTGAGGGAAGGCGAGGGATATACTGTGACTCAAGGATGAAGAGGAGGCTCATAGACCTGTCTCATTGTGAACCTCATAGGGCAGAAGCAGTTATTTCAACTAAAAAAAGAAACAATTGTGGAGTTCCTATTACAGATCAGTCCTACTTCCAGTTTCCTGGTCAGGGGTAAGGAAGATGAATAATAGATAAAATCAGTACTCATGGGATGTATAACCTAATGACAAAAACAGACATGCAAATACACATAATTATAATTTAATCTGCTATTCTACCTATATTAAGAAAAAGAAATGGGTATGCATTTTTGTGTGTGTGGTAGCGTGTACTAATGCAATTTTGAGCCTTTTTATATTTAAGGGACTTTTGCCTGCTAAATAAATCAATATTTAGATCTCAATTAATTCATTTAGGAAGAGAAATAATCTGTTTTGGTAGTGTTAATAGAGCAGAAGAATGAGATACAGAAAGGATCAGGAGCAATATTTCCAAGTACATTAGAAGTTGAGCACCAATGGTCTTCAAAGTATGTGTGCACACACACGCATATGCATGGACGGACACCCTGAGACACAAGGGCAAAGAGCAAATGGACAGAAGAGACAGAGAATATCCTGAAGGGCCTACTGGAGGGGCCTCTAGCTGACTTGTGTTACACAAGTTAAGATCTCAACAAGCGAAAAAGGGGCATGAGGGTCAAAGGCATGGAACTGCAAGACAAAAGTACACGCAAGAGTAAGGAAAGTGCATAGCGTCTTCAGGAAACAGATTGGGATCTGCAGCCCTGGAAATGAGGTCCTTGTGGGAAGCTGGAGACAAAGAGATTGACTTCATTGTGCTTGCTTGCTCACTGAATCCTGGACTGGGGGTGGGTACTGAATCCCAAAATAAGTAAAAGGTTTGGAGAATGAATCAGTTAGATCTGTGTCTATGTACCAAATGAACAGCAGTGGAAAGGAGTGGACAGTGGGAGACAAGGCTGCAGACAGGGAAATACGGTAGGAAACCGACTGAAACCTAAGTGCGGTGGTAACCATGGGATTGTATGAGGGAGAGATTTGGAACCTTTTGTGTCAACAACGACATTGCTTGGAGACTTTCCGGTTGTGGGCATGTGAAAAAATCCTGAGATGGGGACTGAGCCAAGACATCTGACTCGCATGAAGGCTGCTGGTAGGCAGCTGTGAGGAGCAGGGATATGTGGATAAAATTGCATTTAGTTTGATGATCATCTAGTTTATACACAACAGCATCCATGAGGTGAGCAGATACATGTAAGTACAATAGGTGTTGTATAATAGGGTGCACTGAGCACTGAGATGTGTCTACTCTGTACTGACATGTGTATGTGTTGCTCATACACACTACCTTTCAAAGACTTCATACAGAGAACAGAATGTGAAATACTTCATTAACAGTTTTATGGTGATTACATATTGAAATGATGGTATTTTAGATATAATGGTCTAAATAAAATATCTGACTAAAATTAAATTCACCTGTTTCTTTTACTTTTTTAGCATAGCTATTAAAAATTATTAAATTTACATATGTGTCTCATATCTCTATTGGACAGTGTTGATGTAAGAAACTTTTCTTTAATAATATATTGAGTTAAAAATTATCCTTCA